>QYTT01091242.1:36132-46486 GCA_006980735.1 Dasypogon diadema
AAGTATTTTATTAAATATAGAGAACGCTGTCCTAAATGTTTGTGAATGCAGCAAGCAGTGTAAATGCATTTCCTGTGGGATCGTTTCAGAATTCAATATTTTGCAGTCGACGTTATAACTCAAAAAGTGGTGTCGTATTTTTAGTATAGATCTCTCTCTAGCCTGACGGTAGGGAACGTGTTAAATTATTTCGTTTTCCAAAGATATTATTTTTAGTTGAAATATTTAATTCATTAGTAATATTTTTAAATATTGGCTTTTATTGTTGTGGCGAATATTCCTCTTCGTGAGCTCGTGTGCATTTTGATTTTACAAAAATTAATGCTTTTTGAATCATTCAAATATCATTTGAGTACAATATTAAATTTTTGTGTGATTGTGTCAAAAACGCAAATTTAAATAAGTATACAATTCCACTTTATAAGCGTTTTTGTGTATTTATCAAAATTTATCAAAAACAAGAATCTACTTTGTAAACTAAAGTTTTAAGCTTTTTATCTATCAGGAATAATTTAGAAATTAGGGAAGACTAGGCTACACAAGAAGTTTTAAGAAACAGAGATCATGAACCCTTGGCGAAATTTGAATCTTAAAATTCAACTTTTTTATTTTAATATAATAAGTATGTAGTAAATTGCTCGCGGCTGTTTATTCTTACGGAATTGACCTCTAAATCTCTGTAGGCCATGCTACTGTCCGCAATCTGTGGACGTACCCTTTAGCATGGCACCAATGGAGAGAAAGAAGTTTTCAAATATATATAATTATAAAAAATTAAATGAACATGAATTGTACGTTAAAATAATATTTGGAATATTTCCATAACTTTTGCATTCTACAAAGAACAGGAAAGATTTCATTTTAAAATAGAGAAGCCAATGTAGGCTTAATAAGGAAACTCTGTAAAGAGTTTGTCCAATTGAGAAGTTGATTTTAATTTAGTTAGCATATCAAAGGGTTCTCGAATTATTTTGTGGACAGACAGACGCATAGGTATCAAACGATTTTGTATTCTCCATTAATGGATATGTAATCAATTTGTCTGTATGATAGATATTTTTGACATTACAATTACTTAGGCTTATAATACCCTACATATGCAGAGTATACAAATAAAAAAGAACAGGGTGGTGGTGAAATCTTTGAAAATAATTAAGGCCAAAATGATGGTTAAGTGCTCCTCTTTGTCACGTGACAAAGTGACAAGTGATTCAAGAGGTTATTTGACCTTGAAGTGACCAGCTATAAATCCATAAGTGAATCACATACTCGAACGTAAAATTACACATCATTTCCCATGTCAATAATGGGATGTTGCACTAAAAAAATGAAGTTGACCTTCAAGTGGTCTTTAACCCCGTTAGCACCCATTTTGTACCCTCCAAGTTTTGTCCAAAACATATTTTCCCACCTGGTTAGGTATTCCACTTCATCTACATCTAGGGTATAAAAAGATAAAAACAAAATATCACCTCAAAACATATCCAGTTTAAATTATTTTTTGCAATTTACTTCTTGGTCCATGAAGAATTTGATAGCGTTTTGATTTTTATCTTTGGAGCGAAATTCGCTTTTTAAACTTCTTCAGAGCACATCACTTCATTTTCACTTGCCTTCACATCTACTGATCGAAACTAATGTTAGAACTACTAGAAGGGCTTCACAGTATTCTTTACATGTGAAAAATTACTTACTACATGCTAAAATTGCTAAATTGTAAAAAACAGTTACTAGTAGGTGCGCATTTTTTTCCGTGTGTACTTGAAAGAGTAGAACGATAACTAACATGCTATTTCTGCTATTCTTCAAAATATCTCTCCCCCATCCCCCCTTTTCTTGGTTTCTAGACTAAAATTTTGTGCAAAAATTGCTGAGCAACAAAAAGAAACAGGTATGAAAGTAATCCTTTTTATAAATTTTATTATAAACATCTTTTTTCTTATTGATAGAATCAGAAATCATTTTCTTTTATCTGCTTAAAAGGAAGGTATATGATTTCCCGACTTCGTATGTAAGGCCTAGGATTTTCGATATATTCTTCCTCAAAGCTCATTTATTAATTGTTTTTACGCCATTTAAAAGGCATTGCGAAATTTTGCCCTATGATATATACCAGCAGCTGAAATTTGATTGTTACTGTCGAACTTTCTGTCTGTTTTGATTCAATTTCTTAACACTTTACCAAAGTATTTTCAACAAATGCCAAATTAAAATTTGTTTACTCTAACTAGCAGGTTTCCTAAATATGTGCTGTTTAACACACTGAAGTGCATTTAAAAAGCCTTCTATTTATATGTACCGAAAACCCGACGTCATTTACGTCAACACATTAAGTTGGTCTTCAGTTTAAATATTATTGTTAATTTTTCTAAATATTTGTTAGCAAATATTTTAAACATTAATTTTTGTCGATTTTTCTTACGCTAAACCCTTTCTCGGCTATGTATGTATGCTGTGTGTTTCCTTATGTTATGAAATACAAAAAGGCGATTGATTGATATCTTTACTATATTTAATATGGTGTAGTTCAGAAGTCGATGAAAACAATGGACATGTGTGCACAGATGATGGTGAAATAAATATCTAAGTTTCGTTTTCATCAAATCATCAAAATTTTTTATTTTAACATTTCATCAAAATATTTAATACTGTAGCGTAGAAGCTCGTAAATCTCAAAACAGCTAAATATGTAGTAATATGTAATCTACTTCTTGACAAATTACTTTTTTGATGTCAATTAGTGTCCCTGTTTAATAACAGTAGCCAAACCTAGGAGTCAGGCTGGTGTAAACTTGCTCTGTTCTCTTTAAAATTATATAAGTAACTTTGCGGACGAGATTATTTGACGCATCATATCGTCTGGACCGAGAGGTTTTGTTGACTGATTTGGTGATTGATTGGTTGACTTTTTTTTACAGATGGTAGTCTGTTCTACATTTGTATAATTCTGCTCCATGACTCTCGAATGTTGACTGTTTTGCTAGATCACGCGTAGGGATTAATCTACAATAAATTAGACCACAGATTTTGTAAGAACAATGTCCAAGCGATAAAAGAGCGATAGATAATCGTATTTTAGAAAAAGTTCAAAAACCTCTTAAGCTTTGCACCGGCGCAATGCAAAGCTTAAGAGGTTTTTGAACATTTTCCAAAGTACGTCCTGACCCTGTCAAAATATACGAATTATATTCAAGTTTGGGTCTAATATGAGCGCTCTAACTTGCATCTATAGAAGAAGGCCAGGTACTTCATCCTCTTCATTGCAAAGGCAAAGATATGATCCATTCAACTAAGATTGTTGGATTGTTGGAAGATGCGGTTATGACACTTTATGTCACTTTATGATATGTAAAATGATGTATGGGTTATTTATTAATGTTGTTTTAATAATAGTTTTAATTTTTAGACCCAAAATTCATTTCAGTGTGAAGGCAGTTACCTTTACATTGAAACTGTTTG
This sequence comes from Dasypogon diadema, assembly GCA_006980735.1. Lineage (NCBI taxonomy): Eukaryota > Metazoa > Arthropoda > Insecta > Diptera > Asilidae > Dasypogon > Dasypogon diadema. The sequence goes on from QYTT01091242.1 coordinate 39,592, forward strand.
TTCATGTATCAAAATAATATGTTTTCTTTCTTCCTTTTTGCATGTTTCTGTTTGAGCAGTTGATGTGAAAATAATTAAAATGCTTAAATTAGCGATTTTTCGCTTCGAACCAAACACTGCTGCAGTTTGAATACCATGATAAGAAAAGAAGCTGCAAAGAAACCTCCAGCGTATAGAGTGAACTGCTTCGTCTTTAGAAGTCTAATAAACATACCCAAATACCTAAAATTAATACGAGGAATTATTATCAAATCTGTAAAAATGTTTGCAATACTTTCCGCAGACACCCAACCAAAACGGTAAAAATTCTTGGCCATATGCAATTTACTCGTAAACCGGGACAAAAAAGAACAGTTTATTGTTCGTGTTATAACGGGAGATAAGAAATGGGTTCTCTATGATAAACGAGTGAGGAAAAAACGATGGCTTTCCACTGAAGAACCACTAAGGAAAACTGCAAAGCCCAATATTCATGAAAGCGAAAGTCTTTGTGTTTGAGAAACTGTTACTGTGGTCAACTTGACCAATTGAAAGTTGCCATTATTATATATTAATTATAGTATTGAAAGTTGTGGAGAAATCAAAGGTCCAAGTTGAACTCAGAATTTATGTCATCCATCTATTTAGGATATTGGCATAGTTCGTGTGCTTTCATTTTAAATACACGCATTACAAATATTGCAAATAACATTCAAATTTACAATACATAAGCATATCATATAGAAACTATTTATTAACTTGAGTAAAATTTATAGCGTATTTTTCGATGTTAGTTAAGAAAAAACGAGATTATGATATTGTCCACAACTTTTAGGAATCTAATTGCAGAGCGTAATATTAAACGGTCTAAGTTTAGATGTTATACGCTTAAATTGTTGATAGTAACTTTTATGGTATGAAATTAAATCCATCTACTTGCCCTAAAAAGGGAGTCAATCACACAAAAATAATTGCTTTAACATTTTGTTTAAGATTAAATAAAGAGCAATATCAGCTAAGTCATTAAGGTGTCGGCCATGCTAGTTTTGTGGTTATGTCATTAAGAGGTGTGAACACTTTTAAATTTTGCATGAAATTAATATAAAAACATCTAGAACACCATTAATAAATATTGACATTAAAATTCGGATTATACATTTTTTACTTTTTGGTGTGCGTGTATCTGTGTTTCTCTCTGCTTTGAAACAGAAATTTCTATTAATGAGAACTAATGTTGAATATACATTTATAATTAATTTTGCAGACAAAAAGTTATCAGGTAAATCGAAAGATGAGCAAATGCAAGAGAAGAAGCAAGAGCTTGAAAAAAGGCTGCAAGACGTAACTGGCCAATTAGGCACCGGCAAGAAAACGACCAAAAAAGGTAAGATATTGATATTTACAGGGAAATTTAAGGGAATATCACTACAATAATTCTAGTTTTAACCCATATAAAATATGTATACAATTCAAGTCAATCTCAAATGTATAATTTTTATTTTCAGATGAAACAGCAAAAGTTGATGTTGTGCCGTCTGGTCGTTTATCATCTAGTTCTAGTTCTAGTGATTCTTCATCATCTAGTTCTAGTGACAGCAGTTCTAGCGATTCAAGTGATAGCGAAGCAGGTTAGGTCGCGAACATTTTTACTAAGTTTTATATATTTTCTTAACTCTTAATTTTAAGTTAATATCGTAAAAAACGTCTCAGAAAGTAGAATAGCAGTTTTAATTTAAAATTTCCTTCCAATTGCAATGAGAGCCGATTAATTATGAATTTTACTGGGGTGATCCAAAAGCATAAAAGACGATCATTAACAAGAAACTATCCTGAAATAATGGAGTAATGAATTTTCTATTAGACACTCATTCAAAATAACAATCCCGAAGTTAGGTATTAAGACAAATGATTTTATTGAACCAATTCTACCATATATTTTTCCTAATATATTCAAAATTTTATTTCGTAGTCATTTTTGTTACTAATATTATTATTATTATTTGTTTTGAGGAATTAACCTGCTTAGTTAGAAAGTCGAAAATTGTATTATTGTCTGTTGATTTTCATTTATTTTCATGTTTTTTTTTTACTAGTTGTAGATACGAAATAATATATGACAGACAAAGATCTTTTCTAAAAAGATCATTTTTTTTTATAAAAAGTCATATTTCTTTCCTTTAGGAAATGTATATAATATAAATTATAAATTAAGATATTCGTTTAAGTGTCGGCATGTTTTTTTATATTTAGAACTTCATTTTACCCATGAACATAAAAATTTTAGTCCTTATTTATTAAACCATTGAAAATAAATCGTTTAATGTTTTTTACGTCAACTGCTTAATCGTTACGCGATTTAAAACAAATGCTGAGGAATATAGTCTCAGAAAAGTACAACCAGCACTTGTGGCATAAAACAGAGAACTTACTTCTCGGTTTGATCTAAAACTGAAACCTCTTCACATTATCTTAAAAAACATAGAAAACATCTTTAAAGCAAATTTACTCGCGCTTGTGTTGCTTTATGTTTATTTAGCACAAAAAGCCATACAGCTAGGTGTTGCAGCTGTCATTAGTAACATGAAGTATTTAAATTTTCCATTCCTATATTGTTCAATCTCCGATATTCTTAATAACAGCTTAACTGTGAAAATGACATCCTTTTAAACATTTATTTCACGTGCTTTTATTAAGTCGTTCGAATATAGTATAGTGTATGTATGTTATTGGAATACAAAACAAATTTCTACGGTATTGCACAACTTTATAAAAACATGTGAAATTCACCATAAAGAAAGCTGTGTGTACTTTAACTTAAACCTGTAAAAGTTAGATAATTTTTTATTATAAAATTTAAATTTAAAGACTCGGAACGTCTACATATTGATGTAAACTTATTGTATGCGAACATTTTGAACAACAGCAGAGCAGAAATGTGGTGTAATGTGTATAATAGACGGTAGTTGTATGTGTATACATATATTTGGAAATTAACAATACGCGAGTTTATTGAAGACTCCTTAGAAATTCTGCCTCCTACCTCATCCCATACATAGCATCGTGCTTTATATTCGTAGCAGTTGTGTGTCATTTGTAGGCATGGATTAAAACCCAGCACTAACCCTAATCCAAAACCGAGTTAATAAGATCGGTTACTATTAAACATAACCCTAATCAGTAACCCTATGCCGTCAACAATCAAAGAATGGGTTACAAAACAAATACAAAATATCATTGTTAGTTTTAGTTATTCATGCGGAAAGATTCTCTTTGTTCGTAGAATGAACAATGCAGGACGACAGGGTGTTAAAAAGTGCAAGTCAAAGTCAAAGGCAAGAGGACTGATATCTCGAGAGCTAGATAAAATATTAGTGCCGTGTATAAAAGGAGGAGATGGCCTCCACACGATACTGTGATAACCTTAATTCCTACCTTTTAATTGCGTTTTTAAGCACCCTTCGTCCTTCAATTGCTACAATTTACTGTACTACCACGCAGGGAATGAATCTTCCTTTCATTTGTGTCCAAACGTATACCGATATCTTCTGTCTAGTTCCCGAGATATCAACCCTTTCACCTACTACTACCCCTACTGCATTTTATTGTAGTATCGTGTAGACTGTAGAGATCACCTCCTCCTTTCACTTGAGACCTCAAACGTACTGACATTTTATCTAGTTCTCTAGATATCAGTCCTCTCTTGCCTTTGAATTGCACTTTTTGTTTTCATAATCTAAGCTATAGGAACGGGTTAGAGAACTATTTCCATTTGTTTTCATAACCCATATTATTCGAGGGTTAACCTGGTTAATAATGACGTAGTGAGAGCGGGTTACCCGCTCTAATTACGTAATTGTAATCAAAACCCGGTTAGGGTTAGGCTTTTAATCCCTGTTTCTGGGTGGCTATGCTGTCGTGGTACTCTGGCACTTGACCTTTAAATCCAGTTGAATGTGTTCAACTGGGTGTGCACTGCTATGAAAGAAAACTCGCTACAAAAGAAAAGCGCCTGTCAATGAAGGTGCATTAATTAGTTTATCAAAATTTCAGGGTAAGAAATACTGGTTGATAGGAAGAACTGAAGACATTTCAGTCTTGAAAGTAATTACTACCAAAAGTATGATGTTAGAAGCTGATTCATTATTCACTGTATTTTGCTTAATCTTCTTTGATTTAATGTTAATGTGATTACGCGGCAACTTAATCCATTTGCATCAAATGGGGGAATATGACGGCGGAATAAAATCTCCAGATGTCAAAATCCCCATAATATTTAAAATCTCTAACCGGTTATAATCTCCAAATCAAATTGTCTAAGCCTTAACTCTCCATTCTAGAGACAGAACCCTTAAAATTCAAAATTCAGTCGGCAAGCGAAATTTGCCTGAGTGAATGATGGAATGGTGCCAAAACGTGGTTCGTGTCGTTATAGGCCCAACTATAATGGCACATGCCAGCTTATGCAAAAAGTAAAAGGCCGATTGAATATTCTTGACGTGCTTTCTCTGAGAATCAATCAGCTTTTTACTTTTGGATACGCTGGCACGTGTCAATATTATTGGGCTTCACAAGTTAGGTGTGACAAGATCCATTAAAACAGATTATTTTTGACTTCTATTTTTTTACTTTAAGTCAAAAACTTAACACGTTGTCTACCGTGTGCGTTACCCACACTTGAAAGCTCTCTCAGAACAAGTCTATTTTAACACGTAGTTTTCTCACAAAACCTAATTGTGGCAGTCAACGTTTTAAAGTCAATTCTTGACTTTTATTTTTTTCGATCACAATTAAAAGTTTTCCATGTTAGGTAAAATAAAAGTCAAGAATTGACTTTGGGAGTTTTAGACTACGGATTTTATTATTTTCCTTTTATTATTTTGACGGAGGAAAATTATCACTATAAATTTAACATCTGTTCTGTTTTGAAATCTGTGCCGTGTGATAGTTGCTTCACTTTTTTTTATAAAATCTTCAAATGCTATTTTATTTGCACATGTAATAGAGAAATCGATGCTATTCCATGTTGTTGTTTTTTGTTAAAATGTGTAGAAGAGAATTAAATATTTGTAGCCCCAAAACTCCTTCAAGCAGTTGGTTGAGTTAGGAAAATGATGGAAGCGTCCTTAAGAGTACCATGTGTTTGCAGCATTTATTATTACAAATTTAGTCCACGCACAAGATTTTAAGAATTTACACAAGTGCAAATATAAATACTGTTTTGCATGATCTGGCCGTGTATGTCTACGTAACACAAAAATTTTATATTTCAACATTCCATTTCTTAATTAACATTGTTCTTCTAACATCAATTTCTGCCTTTAAGCGGAAGATAAATATTTTATACACATGATCATTCCTGTCGTTTTAAATGATAAAAATTTCAAATATATGCGATGCCACTTTACAAAACCTTATTTAGAGATCACTGCCAAGTAAAGTGTACATACAATATAAAATCATGACATTTTATTAGGGAAGTTAGTTCACACCGGACCAAATACAAATACACTTAGCTAAAGGAATTTGATGCATATTTCTTAGTAATAGACGTGTACTTATCACGCGAAAGGTATTTAAATTAAAATAGACTTTACAGAGGAGGTGCTGCAAAAATATTAATCCTTTGCTCTCAGGAATTATTTTCACATTATTTTCTTCCATCAATTCCATAATTTAAAAAAATGAAAAATGCAGAATTGCTTTTTTATTTTATCTCTAACATGCCAACAATTGACATAAATGCTTCCTTTACTTTTCAATGTATATCAAAATTGGGGAAAATTTTCTCTCAGATTACTATCCCCTCTTTCCTAACTACAAATTTCTGGGTGAATTTTAGTTCAAGGTGGGGTTAGCATATTAACACCCAAGTCTCATAAAATCTCGATTCAGATTACTAGCATAAGATGGCATTATTTAATGTATATAAGAAACGAACCGTTTATTTTATCATTTCGATATTATGTGAATAATGTGGCTGGAATGAGGGTTTACAAAAATTTAATTAGATTTTCTAAAAAAAACTACAAAAAAATAATAACACAGTGACCACGTGCAAAGTTTGTTTGCGTCGCCTCTGCGAGAGCGCTTTTGTGCCGTGCAGATATTAGACTTCAGCACATCTTCATGTGCATTTTCAATATTGGATAGAAATTGTACAGTTAGGTGCAGGTCTGTTCCCTAAGATCCACTGGTAATTTTGTAATTAAAGGTTACTAACAATGGAAAAAGAAAGGTTTTGCTTAGAGTTTACTCCAAGAAGCTTGGCGCGAGCGCAAGAAATTGAGTATGAAATTAATTTGACAATTGACTTACACCAAAAACACTGAAGCCTTCATTTACTTCAGTGCAGTGTTCCCCCCACCACCTACACTTTTTTGGGACAACTTTGGATTAGTCCATACACTTACCTGATGCAATTAAATATCGAAAATTATCCTAAGATATGTAAACTAGGCCCGTATTCATCAAATGATATTAAGCCCTGGGGTATTTTGGCAAAACTACTTATGATATGTCTTTGTTTTGTAAATATAGACTTTCAACATCTCATATAAAAGGTTGTTATTAGCATGAACATAAAATGAAATATTTTTGCAAAATACCACACAATTAATTCGATTTTCTTAGCACTCGTTAAAGTGCTGGATTGGGAGAGTGATAAAGATAGAAGAAGAAATCGTGTTCAGATAAAACGAAAAAAGGATTTTAAATGCATTATAATAGGGCTTGCAACTCTACTCGGGTAGTTGAGTATTTGAATACTTGAAGTGTGAGTATTCGAGAAAAGTAGTACAGCAGGAAACACTTCACTTGGCTATTTTATACGTTATTACCCATATCTATATTATCTATATCTTTCGTTTCGTGGGCTCTATATCTTTCGTTTCGTAAAGGGAAGTAATTTTGAATTTTT
>QYTT01091242.1:47889-59539 GCA_006980735.1 Dasypogon diadema
GTATTTGAATACTTGAAGTGTGAGTATTCGAGAAAAGTAGTACAGCAGGAAACACTTCACTTGGCTATTTTATACGTTATTACCCATATCTATATTATCTATATCTTTCGTTTCGTGGGCTCTATATCTTTCGTTTCGTAAAGGGAAGTAATTTTGAATTTTTCATAGTTACTAATGTATTACAATTGAAGGGGTTAGAAGCAAAACAGCCGAAGTATCTAAATCAGTATTGTGAGATAATGACACTGTTTTACGTCTAAATATTATAAGTATTTTATCCATCGACTTTTTACCCTCACCTACAAATGACGCAGATGGTCCCATTTTCCCTTGGGTAATTTTTGCACTGGACAAAAGGCGAGTTTGGATCGATTTGTCAAAAAATGCACTTGGGCAGTTTTGCTTCTAACCCTTGTAACTTAATTGTGTTTACAATTAAATATATATGCTGAGTATAGTGATCCCTCGTATAGAGTTCGCATTATCAAGGTACGAAATCACACAATTCAAACTTAAAAATCTTCAAATGGCATTTATGACTTAAGTTCGAAATTGTCTTCTGAAAAATATGACTTCTGTTTGTTTATATATGCTTAATCTTATCTATTTCCTAAACATGTACAGTACATATATTATATGTTACTAAGTTTTATGGTCGGATGCTTACAAATCTCCAGAATATTCATGTTCTTAATATGTACTTATTTTTTCAAATACATAAGTTTAATCTCAAGACATTCTTTTCTTGAATATCCGAGCTCTTAAGTATTTAAGTACAAGCATCTTTTACTCAAACTCAGATCTCCTGCAGGGGTACTCTGTTACTCGAGTAGGAATAAAAATCGAAAGCCAAACAGACTGTAAACAATTTCATTCTTATTATTAAATACGTGTGTAAATCAACTAATACTTCGAAGAAAGGGAACTGTTGTAAAAGAAGCCAGTTTATTCTGTTCCACAAAAAATGAAAATTATAAACAAAATGTGGTCGTATTTGTGCAACTTATTATATCGATATAGAAATGTTGCACTAAGCTATCTTAACTCGTCGTAAAAATAGTTAAATTTACGTGCAAATTGTTAAAGATCTGTGACAATTGAATCAAAGGGGTACTACGTCAGTATAAAATAAAAATGAATTTTACTGGATTTATGATCGTTACAAGTTAAGACAGCGCTTGGTACATACGGCCCTAAATCTCTGAGATAAAATTAAGTTGAATTATGCAATCTAATCAAATTTTGGATTGTAAAGAAAATATCCCCATTAAGTTCAAACGTAATTAGAGCCCACAATCATAGGATTTGGGATCAGACATGCGTTAGATCTACTACGTTTAGTTTCATTGACTTGTACTATAATATATATTCAAAATCGAGTTACTACAATATCGGTCGATAAATATGGTCCTTATATGACCGGCAATACTCCCAAACTGTGCATATTGAACTTAAAAATGAACTGGAAATTTGTACAAATGTTGCCTTGCATTCGACTGCCATTACATTTACATTACATGGTAATTGCACCATTGTACCAAAATTATAAGCATAACAGAATTTCGAAATACACATTTATGACGATTCATTTCTTTCCATGATACATCACATTAACTCTGAGAAAATTCGAAAGCGTAATACCTCTTCGGCAGCAGCTTTGTATTGCCATTTTTTGTGTTAGAAATCTTACACTTCTACCATCTAAGACTATTTATTATGGTACTATCAACCAGTTATTGCTTTCCTTCCCCAATTTTGTAATTTCTTCTAGTAAAAATGTCATACATTAGTTTACGCATAGTAAAAAAAAAGTCTCGAAACACCTTCATTAATCGCGAATACATCGGGTGAAAGAATGAACTCTCTTAGACACAATTCGGTTGTACTAATTTCATTTAATTTGAGTATCTTCCCGTCCAATTTCGTGCTGTCATCAAAGATAATTGAAGTTACTCAAGCAATCAAACAGTTTCAAAATTAAAAATTGCTTGTGGGCGCCTGGCCCAAATTAGAAAAATTTATATTAACTGAGTTTGGTTGTACGCATAATTAATTAATAACAATTAAATGAGTCTTTCCACACTGCATATGCTTTATATTTTTCAAGTTTTCAATGTTTTATGAGTTTTTTTTTTCTATTATTGTTTCTACATTTTGGCAGGAATTTTCATTTCAACATTTTGAATAAAATGATAAGTAATGCGTCGTCCGTCTGGGTTATATTCTAAAACGCGGATAAAACAGTAAAAAATAATGTCCTCTTTTATTTTAGATTCTTATTATAAAGATATCTTTAGAAATATATTTGGAGGAACTCAGTTATAATGTTGAACAAAAATTGTGTTGAATACTGGTCGTTTTCTATAACTTATTTGGTGCTACTTGAAATCAAACTACATTTTGACTAGAAGATTTTCTTAGATTCAAAGATTCCATTTAGCATTCAAAATAGATTTGTGTTGCAGCTGCTCATTGCATAACACAAATTTTCTTTTCAAAATCTAGTTTGTTGGTAGTGGATATACCAACAGTGGTACACAGAAATTTCAATACTTTATAAGTTCTTGTACAAAACATTAGGTTATATCCAGAAACAGAGCATAGTTTAACAAATTTATGAAATGTAAATAAATAATTATTAAGCTTTTTGTTTAATCACTTACAGTATTTATGGTTTATTATGGTATCTTCAATTGTGGAATTTTTATAAAGTAATTTAAAGTAAAAGTAACTTTTTTTACTTTTATTATTTTTCGTTTAAGTCATAGACTGAACAGTTCAAACTTCTGATGGAAAATAGACTTTTTTCATTTAGTAAATATATTATATATAAAAAATCGTGAAGCAATTGTGTATTGGGGGCAGCCAATAGTTTTAAAAAATATATATGAAAAAATGAAATTTGAATCTTACGGATTTTGGAAGAATATACCTTGCGTCGTAAGAAAATATGGACACTTACATTATAAGTAAGTAATAAGGAATGTTAGAATTAAAGGGAATCATACAGGATTGATAGCATTTAATTAATGTCATTAGAAAATTTGTTCGTATTACATCATTTCCATGAGTTTTTTTTTACCTATATTTTATTATAAATATAAAAATTTCATCAATTTCTCATCAAAAATACCAAAATTGTTTGGAAATAAATTTTGTGAAGAAGAAACTTCTTAGCCATATTTTCTGTGTAATTATCACAAATAGTGATATTAGTTACTTAATATTTCTAATTATTTTCTTTTCAAAAAAATTATCTTGTATAGTTTAAAAATTCATAAATTTCTTCATATTGGACATTAAGATTTTTTTTTTTAAATTTGGTGTTATTTTGTTATACATAGTAGCAAACCCACTTGTTCGTGGTGGGTGTAACTTGAAAGTACAAAGAAGTCACAGATGTTGTAGAAATTATTTCCGTGTAATTGAAAATATTAGTACACTTGCAGACAATGTGTAAAAAGACATCAAATGTTAATAAATACGTTTCTTGTTGTTAATTATTCAACTTCGTTGCTTTTTTTAACATAATTTATGCGCAAGTTTTTTATAAACTTTAATAAAAAAAAATATAATAAAATTGGGTAGGAACAATTTATATGATTGAGCGTAATACGAGTAAAATTTTCCTTTCTGAATTAAACTAACTAGGACTAAACAAATACTAGAGTGTTATTAGTAAAGAATTTCGAAAAGACAAGGAAAATGGGTACATCATAAATTTTAAGAGTTATTGTGGCTTGAGAAGAATATTGTCGGCTGTCGGCTTTCCCCTTTACACATTGTTTGCACGTTTTTCTTTTTATAAATATTGAGTTAACTTCAATAAATATTTATGCTAAATATCATTTCCAATTTTATTGCAAGCTTATTCAAAATAATGCCTGGATATTAGAGCATTCAATTCCAATATGTTTATGGAAATTAATTCGTTCATGCATGAAATTTTAGGATATTTTTATTATTATTGTTTTACACCACCAGGTATTATTTGTAAGTTAGATCCGAATTCAAATTAAAATTGGAAATGAAAATGTATAGGAAAATATTGAATTTGAAAGTAATATTTTGTACAATAAATATTGATTTCCTAAACTGAAATATGTCTCAACATAAGGTTCTTCCCGACGACAGAAAGAAAAATTCATTTGTGTAGTTACAACCAGTTTTTTAGCCATGTAGATTTACACTCAACTCTATTTAATAAAACTCTGAATAAAAATGTTATCATAAATATATGAGCTAGCGAAAAGGGAAAATGTAATTTTTACACAACTTCTGTTTTAAACGTTAAATATTTACAGTAGATCTTGTAATATACAACTTTTCTGTTTTTCTATGTATTTATTAAATGCTGGTTAGATTTTACAAGAAAACAAAAGTCAAATAAGTGACGGTTACAAAAAATGAAGAAAAAAAAAATATTGAAAAAGGAGAAACATGAGTTTTAGATAAATAATAAAATTATTTAAGAGACAATGAAAAATATATAAATAATATTTATATTAAAACAGTAAAACGATGTTTACTTTACTATAACTAAAGAAGGAACAGAAAAGGGGAATCTTTAGTTGTTCTTGCTAGTGGCTAAGGAGTTCTTATTAATTGACTTATGTTTCAATAATTACAAAAAATTAAAAGAATTACAAAATATATATGGGAAAACAAGAAACAAATTTTTTGATGTAATTAAGAGAGAAACAAAACAAACCTTTAACTATAAGTTCGATTAAAAATTCTACAAATGAGAAAAAACTGATGGAAAGGAGAAATAAATAAGATATTAAATTTACGAGATTTATTTTTAATTTTCTTACTGGGATTATTCTGGTAATTAAAATCTTCTTCAAGGATTTTGGATGCATAGTAGAATTTAAGCATTGGATTAAACTATTTGCCGCACAAAAGGATATAATTGCTTCACGGTTTTTTAGTGATTGTATATGTAAAGTAGTTTTGTCAGTGCTGTAATCATTTTCCATAACAAGTGCAGACTGTTAAAGGTATTTATCAAAACTATTACTAAGCATGCTTTTGCAGTAAACTGTTAATTAAGATAATTTTTCTATTTATTTCATAGGTGTAGGAAGGCCGCCAAGGAAGAAAAAGTCTTCTGCAAAGGATTCGTCTTCACCCGCCAGTTCTGTGAGTATTCAATGAATATATTAGAGCTTATTATTTTAACACTTTCGTTGCCAATGGTGTGCCAGTGGTATCTCTTCTTTTTTTTATTTACAGGCATATAATGCACATTTTTTCCATAGTAGAGTAAAGACTCATTTATGTACTATTATTAGTAGTGCATTATTTTCAGAAATTATGAGTTTTTTTTTAATATGATGGGGAAATCGATTGGCTTTATATTTTAGCTAGCTCACATATTTAGGTGACAGCTATTTCAGAGCTTGTAAAATATTTTAATACTTTTCTGCTATAATATCTATTTGTTTCGCAACACTAAAAATCATACAAATGAATGCAGCAGTACAAATTTTATGGTAACAATTTAATATGATAGCATACTGAGGAAAGACTTTGTAGTTCTAAGGCAAAAAGCTGTATTTGTACCTGTTCTGTAAATCAATAATATCATATTTAGAAAATGCAGAATTAAGTAGTGTTAGTAATATTTTAATATAGCTTATTTTTTAAGCAACCACAAAATTATATTAATTTTCTATTTTTATAATCTTTTATTTAGTATTTTAATTGCCTTACATCACAAACGCATTGATTCAAAGATTAGATTTTCTTCGAATAGAATGAGATTGAGGCTGTAAATAGTAAAAGTTCTCTTAGATTTTAAAATATTTATGAATATTAATTCGACTACAATAAAATAAGTACTTAATTCATGGGTTTATAGCTTTGACATTGAAATAATCTTATCTCAAATTTTATATAATGCATAGTCGAATTTAAGGTGATTTCAGTTGTTGACGTGGGACACCCTTCTCGAATGGCAATGAAAAGTATTTAGCACAGTGTAGGCATAGCGTTCGGCAGGAACATTTCAATATTATATTACAAATCGAATCCAAATGATGTCTTAGCAAAATGAAGATTTTAAAATAAGTACAAACAAAGTAAACAAGCAAATTTTTCAAAATTATTCAAAATCTTTCCCGGTATCCTGACGAAACAATTATATAGTTCACCGCTTCTATCCTGATATAAAGCACTATTACAATGCGAGTCTGTCTTCTGAAAAACTTGATTGAAAAGATACTTGTTGCAAAGATTCATAATCGCCATTTATCGAGTAGATGATGAATGCCTTCACGATAGAAACTTTGTGGTTTCGAAGCAAAATAGTCATCGCACATTCGCACATCTTCAACCTTCCTAAACCGCTGGTTTTTCAAATATGACGACATCGATCTAAATAAGTGGTAATCAGAAGGAGCCAAATCTGAAGAATACGATGCATGCTGGGCAACTTCTCAATCTAAGGAGAAAATTAGTTCCTGGGTTTAGTTTTGCTGTATGTGAACGTGCGTTGTCATGTAGGAATATAATTTTCCGCCTTCCTTGGCCTGTAAATGATCTTTTTTCCTCCAGAGCATCACTTTATTTGATCAATTGGGCCTGGTAACATTCAGTTTCACCTGGTTCCAAAAGCTCGTAGTAAATGACTCCATTTCCAATCCCATCAGACACACAGTAACACTTTCTTGGCATGGATATTCCTTTTTGTAACTGATGTTGATAGCTGGCCTGGATCAACCCATGCTTTTCTGCGTTTAGGATTGTCGTAAAAATCCACCTTTCATTACTCGTAATGATTTTGTGAAAAAATTCTCTCTTTTGTACCGAGAAAGATGTCAACTCTTCGGTTTTTGTTTTCTTCCGTCAGTTTATGAGGAAACTATTTTCCTTCCTTCTTTATCTTTCACATTGCATGCAATCGAAGTGTTATTTCTTGGTGAGTATACTCCTAACTGTTCTGCAAGCTCTTCTTGAGTTTGACATGGATTTTTCATCCAGTAAAACTTTAAGTTCTTCGTGTTCAAATTTTTTACTGCACCTGAACGTGTAGACTAAATTTCCATCACGAAACCTTGCAAACCACTTTTTTACTATTATTTGACTCGCCGAATGTTCACCCAAAGTCGAATTAATCAATTCCATAGCTTTTTTAATACAACCAACTTCAGAGCCGAGTTTCTACTTGCACGCTTATTACTTTTGGCATATATAACAAAACTTTCGTAGACTTGCAGCTACTCTGCCATGCCAGGACAATAAGTGGCAGCAGGATTCTCTTCAGAACATTGGGATCTAATACAAAGCACTCAAAAACGATTTTTACGGGCTAAATAATTTCAGCTTGTACCTCCGCTAAAACCAATAATTTCTGAAAATCCTTTCGTAAGGATATTCTTTAAACATGTAGGAATAAAAAAAGGCAAAAAAGACCGGCTTAAGGTTGAGTTCCCACTAACATTTCCAAACAAAATTTAGGCATAACAAGTTCTTCCCTAGTCGAAACACATTACATTACAAAATCACCCCTGATTATAACTTTTTTAAATTTTGCTTACAAATTTACAATTACAAATAGTGACGAAAAAAATTTGAATAATTTTTTGATATAATGGCATACGAAACAAAGGAAATATACCATTCACGTAAAACAGTAAATATTTACACTGATCTACGATCATACATTTGCCGTAGTCAGTTTCTGAGAGAAAGTCGTTCGAAGAAGTTTATAACAAAACGAGTCCAACTAGTCTATAGAAATGCGTGTACGCCTTTTCTGATGCAAATTGGAATAAAAAAGAATGTCAATATTGAGACATTATAGTGATAGAAATGTTATATCAACAATAAACAGCCTTTTCATCGCGAATATATCGAATTTTTAAGTGTTGGGATAATGTATTACTATTGAAAAGAAAACCCGGCTCTAGAAGAAACTCAAAATTTTGAAAAAAGGAACATTAACAGGTTGAATGCCAAGGGGGTCACCGGTGACCCCATTTATAAGCCCTCCCCCGACAAATGCATTTTAACACGTAATTCCTCACGAAAGCTCTTATGCTAATTGTAGCAGTCATAGTGTTAAGCAACTGAAAATTATAACAAACAAACTATTATTTCAACCCAAAAACTTGGTAGGAATTTCAAGTGTGATTATTTATTCTTATATTGCAAAGACCCTAAAAAAATAAGACATACATAAAATACCATAAAAAAATCAATATCCAGCAGCTGGTTCTGAGGACCAACTTAAAGTACGACCCCGCTTTGTCGAATGTTAGGAAATTTTCATGACCGTGAAACCTAGATGATAAAAGCTATTTTAGCCGATCACATTCCAATAAAAATATGAATGCTAGATCTTGGACTCGTGATATCAGTTTTTGTCTTGAAGAATTTAAACAAAGGAAAGAATCGAGAAAAAAGTTTTAGTTTGTATGCCGATTTCTCCCTGAGGAATTGCAAAGCCATATATGATGCTATGAGGTTCAGTAAATAACAAAAACATTTATTTAAAATGAGTGCATTAATAAAAGGTTTATTGCTTTCATCAAGCGATATCGTATGGATACTAGACACTCCTTTTCGCCAGACTTTGTCATATTCGATTAATGTAAGTTAATCTTATACGTGACATGGTACTGACTATTCCAAGGAAATTGTACCATGTTCGACAATATAACATAATTGTACTACATGCATATAATAAATATATTATTAAGTAATGAATTTACATAACTTTCTTCTATTAAAGATCGAATATTCACTGCGTTGTAATATGAGAAACTCGAAAATTTCCCCAAATCTTCGTCACCATTTGTTATATAGCTTTTTTTTTTGTTTTAAGCCGCTTAAAGCCCACTAGCTCAACCTAAAACAGAAATTTTTACATTTTCAGTTAAAACAAGTTCGAATAATTTAGTTTCTAACTCCTTCCTTTAAAAAATTTAAATAGAAAAAATCTTATACTTCACATATGAGTTAACTGGTTAACTGTATTTGATTACAGTTCAAATTTTATGTAAAAATTGTCATTCTATTCTGAACAAAATTGAAATCGGATTTATATATTTAGTGCCGCAAGTAGTGATGCGAAACAAATAGAAATTGTATTTTTATTAGAAATAATCGTTTAATTTAAAAACAATTTAACATCAACCATACCAAATAATTATAAATATAAGATTTGCAAAAATATATGCACACCTATAATAATAATAATAATCAATAAAGGGTAAGGGGAACGCATGGTTAAAAATTGACTTGCACTTTAGTGACTTTTACAACTGAGCTTATGGGTTAAAGTGGATTTGGAATCACTGCAATTGGTGATTGGTGGTGAAGATTAGATTGTTAACTTTTCAGTTGTAATTTTATACTGAGAGTGCCAATTTGTTTACTTTCTAATAATAATAGCGGTAAATGTTTTATAAAATTTGACTAATAAAACTTCTCTTGAAATGTAGCATCATAGGAATGCGAGGGGCAATATTTAGCTAAATGATGTTTATGGTTTTTTATTTGTAAAGACCTTCCAAGAAAGTTAATTTAGACTTGTAGTAATCTGAAAGAATCAATTCAAACTGTCTCAATTGTCAAAAGGAGTTAGCAGCAATAACAGGATATTTAAATTACCTGTGCCATGTAGCCCAGGTTAATTAGTACCTTTTGGATTTTATTGTGTCCTAGCACACACATTCAAATAGCAAATATAGGAACTGTGAACTCTAAAGGCCCGACTATAATTGAATTTCAGAAACCAAATTCAGCTTAAGTCAAATTACCAAAACATGGAACTCACTTATAGCAACTATAATCGAATTTCAAAACCTGTTCGCTGACTTTTGTTGGCTTTTGTATGCTACGATAATTGTCATACTCGACTTCAGTAAATTTCACACATATGTTCACCATTTTTCCGAGTAATGAAGACAATATTCCCGGAATAATAAAGAGAGGAGGTAGAATCATGAAGAATTAGAGTGGAATAAAACCGCTTTAAAAATATTTAAAACTACCATAATAGCTCTATGTTCTCTCCATAAAATATGCTAGAAAAAACATCTTTAACAAAATGAAGGATGGAAATTTCGTTTTAATATTTTCTGGGGATTTTCTTAATGTCGGATTTGCTTTTGCTTCAGGTTCAATTAAGTTGTAATGAAACATTCGTTTCCAAAGGAGTACTGATTTTTTTGTCTCATGAATCAAAAAAGCTTAAGTACATTATTGGTCTTGTGAGGGAATCAAATTCCGTCAAGATGATAAGCAAGTGTTGGATCAGAGACAGAGTATGTTGAATTCGGTTCATCTTCAGAGCGAAAGCTGAATTTCTAAACATTTATTAGCCCGCTTATGAGTTAAGTGAGGCCAAATATTTAGCCTTCGGAATTTTCGAGTGAAGAGCGAATGATCGTTTTCAGCTCTTGGCGAGATTAAAATGTGTTTATATTTCCAGCCGATGGTAATTTTCATTCATTTACCTGTTTCTCTGAAAAGAATGGAACGTTATACTATTTTGGAACAAATCTGCTTAGTAGAGTAGGTACGGTAAATATATAGAAAACTTATAATAGAAAAAAGAATAAAAGATAATTTTTAACGCAAATTATGCATACGTAATCCAATAAAAAAGTTTTTGCCTTCAACCATTTATCTTTGAGCGAGCCAAACTCCCTCGCACTTAAAATTTTTGACTCACTCATAAGTTTGAAGTATTTAAAACAAAGAGGTCGATTCTCTCGCGAGCAATACCAACTTTTTGGCTCTCGGAACTCTGGTTTTTAAATTAAGTAGGAATTTGGTACGAACGAGTTTCGACATATGGCGTCAAGGGTTTGCATCTCATCGTATACACTCCTACATATAAAGTTAGAATTGAAAGGGAAATGACAAATATTTTAAAAGTTTAGGGAAATAACATTTTTAACCCTTTCGCGTCGAGCATCTTTTCCGCTGAGAATGCTCTCTCTGAACGAAACGATGTGCCAAAGGTGCACACATTGCGTGCAATAGCAGCGAGCATTTGAAAAGCGTTCTTTTTTTACTGCTGTGCTGTCTTTAACTCGTTCTGAGAAAGAAATTGTATAATAAAAGGTTTTAACCAACGAACATATATTACAAGAAACCCAACTTCAAACATTCTAATCGAAATTTTTCGTTGACCTTGAAGATTTGTGTTTGTGTTTACTAATTTCGCTACATAAGAAGGAAAAAGCAAGAAAATATATTTATCTCTCCATTAAGAAACGTGACGATGGAAGTTCTACCTGCATATGCTATGAACGATGAAAAGAGATAAAAACACCACCTAAAATTTTCAGAGGAATATTTTATACCTGTTTGATTCCTATACGGCATTGACAACTAGACTGAAAGAGATAATATCAGTAGGGAAAAAATCGCAGTTCAAGGAAAAATCTACCTCCAGAAACGAGGAGGATATGTTTTCATAGCTGCGCTGAACAACTCATTCATTATTTGTATGGATTTTAGCAAAAATTCCAGATAATTTCTTAAAAATTCCTTAGAAATAACTTGGCCTGGCAAGACAAAATTGAGTTCAACTAGCTGGTTAATAGTTTTCTCAGAATATCGCCAAATTTTATCCAACAAAAATAGCAATTCCGAGAAATGCTATAAAATCGTCTGATTTGATGGGTCG
>QYTT01091244.1:3914-25094 GCA_006980735.1 Dasypogon diadema
TTGCAATGGCTGCACCAAAATGAGATATGCTTGAAAAATCCTTACTAATGATTTTTAATTTTAATTTGTTCAGAGCATTTGATATAAGGAGGCGCCTAAAAATAACATGTATATAATTATTCACCGGAAATAATCTGGACAGTCATCAGAAAACTATCGTACAGCCCGCTGATAATTGAACAGAGCCACTCTTTGGACTCCTTCTGGCAAGAATGTTCAAAATCTCCCGATTTTTCTATCAAGTTCTAGTTCAAACCTTTCTCTTCAGGTAATATGTAGTAATGAACTGTTTGTGCATGAATGTAGTCTACAAGCTTCGTTTCTTATTCTCATTGGAAGATATTTAACATGCTTTACCAAATCCATGAAACGTTTAAGGTGTTTCATTCATGGTATTTTAGTTAAAAAGCAACTAATTTTCTCTAAGGGTAGGGGACGACAAACCTACCCAATGAAAAGAATGTCATATTCCATTGATGTATAGTGTTGTATACTTGTTAAACAACAATTGCTGTGGGACGAACCGAGATACGCTTGGGAAGTTTATGACGTACTTCTAAGGTTATTTAGAAATTTGTGCCATTTTGCAAGCAAGTATGCTCTCGCTTCTATCTCTATGGGTGTGGCAGAAAAATGAAAATAAATTGATTGGAATGAATGAAAGAAAGGGTTAATTGAATTGTGGGCGATTGGAAAAGAGTCATTTTCTGTGACGGTACGTAATAAGACTCGAAGAACGGTTTCTGCATAACTTCATTATTCCAACAGTGAAAAATTCGCCAACTATTATTGCATGCATGCCATTAAATTCTGGCCCAAATTTGTGACTGCACTTTCGGGTATGGTGGACGACTGATAAAACTCGAACTCGAACGCGATTTTCTACAGACAGACAGTCACGAGAAGATCACAACGGCGACTGCTTTGTGTAGATAGTAGTAGATAGCAGTAGATAATGGCCACTGACTTACGAAGAGACCGCAGGGTCGATAGAATTGAAAGCCTTTAGAATATTACAATTCCTCTTATTTGGGCTTAATAATATTACAAGTTTTCTTACAGCTATGTTAACTAGTACCTTAGACCATTCCGCGCAACACGCATAAAACCGGTGGGATATCTTGAAACTATTCTTCTATCGTTCTATTCGTCCTGTAACGTCCAGTGCTCAGAGGGAAATTTACAAATTTCAATTAAACTCTACCGAAATTCAAAAAGAAATTAGACGGTCTTCGTCTTCTTCTCTTGTATCTGTAAAGTGTTCATATTCCGCTCTGCATGCATGCAGTTCAACCAACGGTGTTGTAGCACTTTTCGTGGTTTCTGGGTTGTCTCCGCTTTCTAGGACAGAACATAACGAAGCTTGGTTATGAAGACTGGATCTTCCTTTTGGCAACCAAGTGATGGCGTCCAGTCCCGATAAAGTAGCAGTCAACGTTGCGAGTTGAACATTCCTTACTCATGCTATTGGTACTGCCCAGCATGATTTTCTGTCAAAAGTTAGGCTCCTCTGTAAGGTGACTTTTGATGCGGTCTTTGTATTAAGGGAGATAGAAGTTGTCGGCGGTTGTCTCTGAGCCGGAGGTCTGACGACTTTTGTGTCTAGGTAGTTACCTTTTGTAAACAGGGCCCATCTTGCTGTAAGACTTGATTTGATTTCCATAGAGCACCACTGATAGTGGATTCCAATCTGGCTAGACTGGGGCCTAAGAATGTCATCAGTGGATTGGGCGCCTTCATACGTCTTTATCTCTACGGTGTGGCGAGAAATTTCAATAATGGGCGCGTTAAAGTTGCCGCCTTGGTCTTTCGGATGCGGGTGTGTACATTAACTGTCCTGAAGTATTTTTGGTAGCGTAGATCGGCCTCGGTGTGGAAAAAATTGTCTTCAACTTCATTTGAAAGGAGTTTGAAACCGTTTTTTGCGCTCTGAATATTCAGTTTCCTTACCTGTCGTCGTCTAGATTTACCGATGGATCTCTAGAGGATTGCCTCTATTAGAATGGCTTTCCTTACCTCTGGCGACGCTTGCCATGCCATCTTCCCAGAAGTATTTTTCGGTTTGCCCCGGTCCTTAATAGTGTCAAGAGCCAGCAGCGCTCGATGTTCTGTTGGTAGTCGTTGGCTGTTGGACGCGTAAAAACACTGATTTGAAGTTGACCCTTTTAGAGGATATGTATTCGTAGAACCACATGTAAAACTAGCGACGGCAACTCGTGGAACTTGTGATATAACTCTTGCATCAAAATAAAGATGCCCGCTATCACGTCATAGGCTAGCATTACAGAGAAAATAGACCAGTTTCTGCACTTTTGGAAGACACAACTGGAGATTGAACGCGTAAATACGGGCGATCGAAAAAGTTAGTGCTGAGCTTATACTTCCGAGCCCGCTCTTCAGGGTGACTCAAATAAAAATCTGCAAAGATTTTCTGAGGATAACTACGCTTTGTTGGCCAATAAACAGCCTAGATTGCAATCCAATAGAAAATTTATGGCCTCAGACAGGCAACATGTCCAGTGCAGAAATTGAAAATGAGTAATAGAAGATGTGTGGATTTTGACATAATCGAGGAATATATAAATATATTTTACGAATCCATGCCCAGATAAAATACTAAACTTGGGAGTTGTCATGATAAGTACTCTTACATAAGCAGATCACATCGGCAGTATTACTTCTTAAGTATATGGTGGCCTTCTAAAACTATAGTGCAGTGTTTCCTTCATCTCTGAAAGTGCTCGCTGTGCGTAGCAGCAATGCGAAATGTCTGATTTTGTATAAAGTGTTTCATTGCATGAACACTGTAAGCTCATATTAACTCGAAGAGAAGTGTTCACAAATTGAAGGCACACAGTCTACAAACATTCGCCGGTTTACACAGAAGACATATCCCAAATTTTATAGGTCGTAAAACAAAATATGTCATCTTATATAATATAAAATTAGTTATTTAGTACAACCCATAAAAGATTTGTCATATGCCTTTAAAGTCATAAGTTAATCGCATTATTGCAAAGTAGTTCCGCTTCTGAAAGAGGTCATCATCATAATTAGATCAAACTCGAATCATAAATTCTTTCCCTTTCTACAGAAGAAGGTCGTTTCGTCTTGTGATTCTTCCAACTCCCACTGGCATTTCTCAGCACAGCAATAAAACGAAATATCGTAGAAGTCCAAATGCTTTTAGAGAACTCCAGTAAATTCCTCCTAATAAAAAATTAATTATCTTTCCTCAAGTAAACAGTAGTCCTCTGTAAGTGATACGACTTCATTAAAAAATCTTATTACCCCATCGTCTAGTTGTCATTCATCTCAGACTTCAAAAATAGTTGCCGGAGTCTCGCAAGATAATTAAATCTAAGCCTTGAGAAATGATTCCATTTCAATTTTAGATTCATCAAGGAGCAAGCATATTTGGGTTATGTTTAATGACATTAAGGAACCCACTTAACTCAACTTAGTGGCAGTCGCCTCCTTCTGTTCTAGATGCTGCGGTACAACTTTAAGGGCGTAAGTTTGTTTTTACAACCTCTGGAACTTATCTCGGTACGTGTAAATGTGCGCTTGTCATCCTTTTGACTTCCTCTTACAGTCCTCAAAATCAATACCAAAGTTCCTTTTCGAACTAGCACGCAGCAAGCAAATGTAGACTGTCAGCTTGCTCTCAGCACAAGATGAGAAATGCATGGCGAACTTTTTATTTATCGCAGAATACTCTACTCGGTACTTTCGGGCGATATAAGCCATTTCCAACAGATATGCGGAAGACTCGTGCTCATGTTCTATATTTCGTCGGTACTCCCTGGCTTTTGGCATACTTTAAAGGAAGAAAAAGAGATGAACCGGAAATTTGTGTGACATATGCGCTTTTTCGAACAGTTCAACAAATTTTCTCATTATTTCACGGTTTATTTAACTTTTGCTTTTTCTTATTATTTTATCAACTTAACAAGGATTATCCACTTCGTAAGGATGATATTAATGTGGCAATTTCAAATGTTGAAGTAGTTTCCGAGGTATTACAGGGATTTAGTTTAAAGTTGTTCCTTATTTCTGGATAATTATTTTGGGGATTCATTGAATTTATTCAGCTGGAAAGAGGATTGGCAATATCTCCTCCGAAGTATAGAAGATATAGAAATAATTACGCACCCACTGGTAGAAAATTAATTAGAAATTTCGCGTATTAAATGTTAAAATAATCACTCAGCTTTATTACGTATTCTTTATTGTTATGGAAAAAATTCGCATCCGGTTACATGCAGGAGTTTGTACGGCGTTTATCCGTTTTTCATCCAAAAACGGTTTTAATACCGCAATCCAAATTTGCAGTTCGTCTATAACATTTTCTTCCGCTTGGTTTTTAAATTATTTAGTGAATAATTAAATATTTATTTAGTTACATGGATCGACCTTTCCGAAAGTATGAAATCTCATCCTCGTAAGTGTTTAATTAATAACTTATATCCAATTCGTTCAGGTTTCATCTCATACCCCGTTTTTCTTTGCTGATTTCATTTCTGGGAAGTACACGCCGAAAAACTCAATTTAACCTAAGGTGAGAAGGCACCCGATTTGAGCAGTGAATGGTTAATGGATGGTAAAATAAGAATTAGTTGGTTCCTGACTCCTGAGGCACCTAACGCATGACATTGCATCAACTTCTTGCCCTTGCATAAAAATTCTATGGAATGGATTTTCTCAACAGCTATCAAAACTTTTGTGGAGAAACAACGTTAAAACAATAAACGACTTTCTCTAGAAAAAAATTCACTTCAGAATCCAGTGAAAGTCAGAAATTCACCGGTGGTGTTGTCATTTTTACCAAGGAAGGCAACCATATAAAACACTTGCCATGAGAAGCAATAAATGCGGTAGCCTCTATTCAAGGGGGAAAGTTAGAAAATTAAGCAGAGGAGGCGAGTGCAGGCAATGAAAAAAGTACCCTACGACATCCATTTTTATTCCGGCACAGAAACGTGGAAGATCCGTCCAGCGAGAGAGTGAGTACGAGCGAAAGTCCAGGAAGATCCGAGATTGCATGCTATGAAGTTTTTTTTTTTTTTGCTTTTAGGAGCCACTAAAGCCGAGCTGTCTGCCCTATTCATTCAAATCTATAACAAATCTATAACAAGGACGACCTTTTGAAGACAGTGCCCGCTCTATAAGGAAAGCTTGTGAAAGGACAGTTAAGGTTGACGAAGTTTTGAGATATACTGCTATTTCCAGGGAAGGAGGGAGCAGTTTGTCGAATTAATATCATTTGACTTAATTGATAATATAATAATGTAAACTTCCTCATCATTAACACTTTCAAATCTAAATCCATTGTTATTAACTGGAAGTTCAAGTAAAGCTTGATCATCAGTAGGAACTGGCTGAATGAGGTAATGATTTTTCCGTTTTGTGCTGAAACGGGTACATTCAGTTCGTCTCTCATATGTCGGCATAAGATCTCTTATGCTGACTATTTTTGTAGCTAGCAACAAGATTTTTCCATCATCTTGTGCTGTTCTTCAGCAGCATGGGCGATGCAGATGCGCAAAGATCAATCTGAATAAGGATCAAAGTTTGTGGTATGCCGAGAGGAATCATATCGATACGTCACTAAATGTACAATGTACTAGTACCTTCCTTAGGTATTTGCGGATGTATACAACAGAAAACACAGATGTATACGGCTGTGAAAAAACTCTCCAATGCCGTTTTTCCTGCGATCACGATTATTCTCCCAGCCGCTGAAGGGATGAAAAGTTGTGCAAAATAACCAGATTTTCTCATCCATCGCAAATCTTCTGAATTCAGAGTGCTCTGAAGAGAACTTTATTAAACCCCTGCACGAAAAAGCAGTGGATGCATACTGGGTTAAGATAAAACGATGGGACCGTCAAGTTTGGGTCTGGCCGAATTGGTCGTGAAATCGAAGTGTTTTCAATTCGATCTGGCTAAATGGAGAGCTCACCATCATATACAGTTATCCATCCAATTACAAAGAATCAAATTGTTGCATCACGGTCTTGTGCAACCAAACCAGCTGTCTCATATCGATCATCGGGTTCAGTGGATGTGCCTGATCGGTTGTGAAGATGGTACTCTCCCCAGCATGTACTTTTCCTGTGACTGACATAGACAGCCTCGTCGGCCGCATGTGCCAGCTGGTCCACCCATCATTTGGTATCACCAGAACATTATTTCTGCTGATATCAAGGACCTAAAATGGAGTGAACTGCTTGGTCAGCTCCGTTCTGACGTTAGCCAAGTCCACGATCACGTCTATTGCTTGAGAGTGGAAAACGGATACCACACCACTTACACAATACACGATCACACACGGGTCCTTAAATCTCTCTTCCGTTACCAAGTTGCGAAAGCGTTTGCGATCGTCAAGAATAGCAGACTGGTCTTTTACTGGTAGTATGTGCCACGGTATCTGCAACACTTTTCCATGGAATTTCTCTCCGCCTTTAGGCGATATAGGCATTGCGGAAATGGCAACTAATTCGATAGTCTAACACGTGATGCTCGGAGCAACTTTTAGGATACTGTAAGGTCGCACACCTACAGAGTGTGCTGCGATTCTCTATTCCATCACTTTTGGACTACTTCGATTTTCCGCACTTTTACTTAAATTTTTTAGGAACAGCTTCTTTTTTGCGTTAGATTTTGGTTATCTCGTTACCTGTAAAAATCATTTCTAGTTACTTTTGTAGTTCTTTTATGTAAATATTATGTCATATTTACATTTATTTCACTTTTTTAATAGATGTTGTACAAATTTTTGGTAGGTATTTTTGTCATTTTATATGCGTTCGTTTTTGTGCCCGTTTTGTATCTTATATATATATATATATTGTATACGAAAAGATAGGTTACCTATTGTCGGCTTTTTTAAGGCTTTGTTATTTATAACATTAATTTATTAAAGTGCATATGTACATAAAGGAATTATTGTTATATCTTTTGCATATGTAGAGGATTCAGTACACAAATGTAATGGGCAACTGTTTACGTAATTATCTTGTTGCCATAATTTTAGAATGGGTTTGAATCTCTAGCGCTTGAAAAAAATAAAATAATATAAAATATAAAAAGAATAAAATATACACGATAGACGAAAGTCATAAGGATAAAAAATAAAGTAATCTTAAAGTAATCTTATAGAGGGCAAACAGCTTGGATGAATTCAAGAAGTTAGATATTTATGCAACAATTCAGGAAAAATTGAGAAATTGAAAATTGAACTTCTAATCACACCATGAGCGATTATCTTTTTCCCCGAACATGTTGAAGACGATCAGTCTTTGATTTGCATAAAAGATTCTGCAGATGATAACATCGAAGTAGGGTCTATCAGGTCAGTGGATCGCCGTCTCAAAATAAAAAGACTGTCCAAAACATCTATATATCTTAAAAGAATTGTATCTCTGCAATTTTTGCGATAAATATAATCCTTAAGAAGGAAACGCCCATACACAAGCCTCCGCGAAGATTAGCACAGACAGAGTTTGACATCCTGAATGAATGGGTTAACGTAATCTTCGGCATAATAGTGCTAAGGATTTCGGAGGTCTCAAGTCTATTTTTATTAACAGATAACAAGGGTGAATCGAAAAAGCTCTGGAAGGATTATCGGCACCTAAACAGATTGATAGTTTTTACACCTTATACTTGCACAATGGACTTTTTTATATAGGCATAGCTTAAGCGATATTTCTTGACTTAACATTCTTGACTTCATATTGTTGTTGTTGTCTATGTACATCTTAGATCCAATTCCAGCGTTATGTTAACCAAATTTTCGTACCGTTTCTCAGAAAAGGAACGATATTGGTCTACATAGACGACGAATTATCCTGCCGAAGAACGAGGAAAAAGTCATACAGAATTTATAAGAAATTCTTAACGTGGTGTCATATAATAACTATTATGTGAGCAAAGTCTCCAATCCTGCTCGAATTTCTTCTACTTCGCTAGCGTCAATTTTCACTTTATACAATGTAATTTCTTTCATATTTTAAAAATACCAAGTAATACCTTTGAAACAAAAAATACAATTAGCAACAACTTTATCCACATTCACTACAAATTAAACCAATTATTTAAAATTTAACAAACTATTTTTTAGCAACGGAAACTTTAATCACAATCCAAATCCACATAACGACATTCTGCTCACAATCAGTGTGAAGTGAACTTAGTTTCCCTCATATTTTAGCAGCTTTATGACCCTAATTCCCCTCGGAAATATAAAATCTATCCACAAAGTACATTTGTTGGCTGAACGAAACAAAGTATCACAAGGAGTTTCTTGCGATCTTTAAATTCGGGAAAATTTTCAGTGCATTTCATAAAATGAAGTAACAATTGTGGAGAAGTTTCGAGACACTTTTAAATTGGTGCAAGCATTGGTGTTTGTTCGATGATTTGAAAAAAATTGGTTTCATTCTCAAAAGAAACGTTTCCACATCTCATAAAAAGAGGTACTAAATAAGATTAAGAGAAACATATCAAAGAAGAAGAAAAACACGAAAACCTCAAAAATTTTTATGGGTTTTGAATTTCAGATATTTTTAGCATTCGGTTCACATGTAACTATTTTAATTTTTTTTAATTCTCGTGTAGCATCACTATGACGTCCGTCGTCGATTTTAAGAGAGAGAGAGAGTTAAAGTCATGCAACGTCGTAAGCTCTGCTCCCATAGCGTTCGATTAAACTTACTGCGAATGTGTAACATATGCTAAATTCTTATCACGATTCACTTCATGAGTGCAACATTATATAATCACGACCTTGGAACTAGTACCTATGATGTCGCTGGCCTAGGAAAATACCAGAAAAAGCATTGAACAACCTGTTAAAGTTACTGAAGCCTGTTACGAAAATGGACGTTCAAACAAAAGTGCATTTCGCGCTCGTAGTGATTTTTTCGGCCCGCATAATCCATCTCAATGGCTACTTCAACAAGCAGAATTGCTGAATATGAGCTAATGAAAATCCAAGGGCAATTGTCGAAACGCCAATGCATCCACAAAAAGTCACATTTCTTTTAAATGGTGCTGGAAATTCGGTCACAGTGAATGGTGAGCGCTACCGCGCAATGTTAAACAACTTTTTGTTGCCAATATTGGAAGATTATGACATCCATTTTATGTGGTTTCAACAAGATGGCGTCACATGCCACACAGCCCACGACACAACGACTTTCCTGCATGAGAAGTTTCTCCCGGGCGCTTAATCTCCCGAAACAGTGAAATCAGTTGGCCACCGAGATCTTGCGATTTGACACCGTCAGACTTCTTTCTCTGGGGCCATTTGAAGAGTAAAGTCTATGTCAACAAGCCAACCACCATCTAGCAACTCAAAGACGAGATTTATCAGCGTATTGATGAGATTGAGGAGCAATTATGATGAGATGTTATAAAAAATTTTGATATGCGGATCGACGTGTAGCGTCGGAGCCGTAGCGAACATTTGGCGGACATTATCTTTCACACTTAATTTTAATGGATCAAATAATATATTTCATTAAAGAAATCTTCATTTTTGTACATCACTGATTTTTAATTAATTTAATTAACAGATAGTACATGTTACTCTCCGGGCAAAGCGTTAGCATTAAATGCACACCATTGTCGGTTCTACGGGAATAGGTATGCTGTAAATAAACGTCCGATGAACACAATGGCTGTAAATTCATATGAATGCACAAGGCACAAGCGTTAACAGTTCTGTGTATACTTTATGCTTTCTTTGTCGCTGCCACTGATAATAATATTTCAGCCTAAATCATTAACATCGATGTTATATGGCTAATATTATTGTCCCAACGATGATCGTCGACGTTTCAACATCGCTGTTTCGTTTCAATATCCCAACACTGCTTGAAATATCCCCTCTTTCAAGAATATTATCCTGTCGCTTTGCTGCTATTGCTAACCACACTACACGATTCTATACACTCCTGCAACACCTTTTCAGATTATACCCCAGATGCGTGGGCAGAACTCCTCTAGTATCCTTTCATTACAAGTAGAGCATACCGGAAGGTATGCTAATCGCGCACTCGCAGGAGCATGCTTCTGTAGAGTTGATGAAAAATTCAATGCTTGTTTTTAATTTGAAACTTCTTACAAGTAGAATAGTTCTTTGTATAGAGGACCTAGTTTTCTTAAAACAGGATCCTATACGAGTACCTGTGGCTATTTCTTGGGACAACAACCCTTGATGAACACAGCATGGCACATGTTAAGAACTAAACGAAGGAAAAAACTTCGCATCATTTGAGGAAACTATGTAACTATCAGCCCTCTTTGATCATTTTTGAACTGTAGAACTCTAGGCTTAGAGGATCAAAGACCGATCTCCTCCCCTACTGCTTCTTTTCGCCGGCAATAGCGTAGGTCTTCTGTAGAAATTTAAGAATAACAACTACCTCTTATTTCTGAAAGAAAACAAAATATACACAGATAATTTTGAATTTACATATCTTAATAGTAGTAAACTGCAATTGTTTCTGGAATTTAGACTATCGATGCGGACAAATCTAAAATCATTTCCTCAGTTAGTCATATCAAATGTTCTGAAGTGTCGGCCGTTCGAATCCAACTCACATACTATGAATCATATTCTTTTATTACTAATCCCATATGAATTCAGAAGCGAAATTCCACCTTTTACAATAAGAAAGTACAACATCATAAATAACGTGAAAGTCACTTATTATCCACAGTCCACACTTTTTTCAAAACAGCGTGTGTTTGGTTTCGTCGATCCATATCCACGGTAAAACCCATTTGCGAGATAGAGTTAATTTCTAGTTGTTTTCTTTGTATCAAAAAAATTTTTTTCGTGTTGTAATTTATTCACGTGTGTCAAAACTGGTTGTGTCTGCACTGTGCAGAGAATTCTACATATAAAGAATCGATACAGCTCCTGTGCTGTGCTGTTAAAGTGGGAAGGGCCGACTATTCTCTGGCTAACAAACGGTCATCTATTATCGCATCAATTTTGTATTTCGCCAGACGAAAGCAACGAGAGTCGCCGTCTCTTGTTTGTGTGAAGCCAAGGCATTAGTGGCCCTCACAGGGTATTCGTTTACGAAGTCATTTTTCATGTCAAGGTTCATTTGAGTCAACTAGAACAATAGCCATCCTGGGCTTTGGCTTTGTTTTCACAGTTTCCTACTACTTTATACTAATAGAACATGGAGACAGGAGTACAGGACTGAGCTGAGTTCTTTGTAAATCGATATGAAATAAGACGGTATATGACCACGATACGAAATTGGTTTGTTTAAATTGAACTATACATATGGGGTTGCACAAGCCTAAGCAAACCGAAAAACCGCAATCAATCAACTAGAAAGAGTTATTCGTTCCCTCTGTCAGATCTAAAGTAAAAGCTTCCCTAGGGTCTGATGGGAGTTGAGTGGCCGCGCCCGGTGTGTGCTGCTAATGCAGTCCCTTCCCAACTCAAGAAAAAAAGGCAGACAATTAGTGAGGAAACCTCAGAATTGATTAGTTCTGCCCAAGCACATCCTTTCGCAAAAATAATGAAAGAGTGGTATGATCTGCAGGACAAGAAGTCCCACATATAACCTTGAAATGATTTGGATAAACTTCGGACGAGGGGGAGTAAAAAGATTGTGATAAGGAGCAAGGACAAATGCAAAATCTCAGACGCTGACTTTCTTGAAGGAAAGTACCAAACAAGTGCGACTCAACTTGGGGCAAGTTTATACTGTCAGAACGATATTCATGGGTGAAGGGAACAGAAGACTTCTTTGTTCATCATACAAAGATTACAAGAGTAGAGAAGTCAGAAGAATACCTGGCAAGAATTAAAAAGGAAAATTTAAATGGAAACTTGAACTCTTGTTCATCGGAGTATGAATTCGGATGTTGGTCGCAGTAATCTCGGAAATTTTCTGAAAGATATGAACTCTTTGTAAGGAACGCCTTTCTTGATCCTGAGCATGGAGAGTGCTCTTACTGATTGTAAATTTTTGTCGGTAGCATTTCATTGATTATACGCTACGAAATATGCAGACAGTTGTTCTGCTGAGTAAGACAGAGGATGGTTCGTCAAAATTTTACACTATGTCAATAACATTTTCTGAGCTCACTCAGCAATCACTTTTAAAGAACAGATGCTCAGTGAAAATAATTCAACTGCTTTTGAACTTTAGATACGAGGTGTAGTTCAGGAATAGAATTGACGTTCAGTAACAACATAGTTAAGGTTAGGTACTATAGAAGTTACTTTCCTGGTGGAGCTAGCAAAAGCTGGCTTATCAAAAAAATAATTTGGTGTTTTAGTTCCGAAAATACAGGGAATCGTTGAGTTCAGGCAAAACCCCCGAGAGTATATATATACTCTTACAAACCTTGAACCAGAGAAAATAACGCACACAACTACGAGGAGAAGTAGGCCCTAAATTCAGATCAAATTGCATTGATTCTTACGGGAGAACAGAAATTTTTTTAGTTGAAACTGGCGTAACTCCGCAACTATCCTTCCTACTTAAAAATAGTCTTCTAGGAATTTTAAATCGAATATATCTACTTTCTATTGGTGTAAAAATAATTATAGTATATAAGTCGTTATTATGCACATTATTGCATCCAAAATAAACACTAACAATTTTTCTTGTAACTGCACTGACAACGGACCGTGAGCTCTGACTCGCTTTTTGATGGCTGCCGCTGGTATATAAGCGAAAAATGGTTAGAGTTTCGTTTGGACTGAAAATTTTA
Organism: Dasypogon diadema; assembly: GCA_006980735.1. NCBI lineage: Eukaryota > Metazoa > Arthropoda > Insecta > Diptera > Asilidae > Dasypogon > Dasypogon diadema. The sequence continues at coordinate 16,674 of QYTT01091244.1, forward strand.
TGTAATTTTGGTAGGCAAGACATATTAAATTTGATATCATTAGAAAGGCAAAGAATCGGGCTTTAATTGCTTGGGAGATAATTTTGCCATAGAATGAATAGTTTAGGCACCATCAGGTGATGAACAAAAGGTTTTATCGTGTGGTCCATAAGAATCAGTGTAATTTGACTGAATCCGAGGGACCATACCTTCACATGGCTTGTAAAGTATATATCCCGGGGGTTTTGGTTCAGGGCTACATAGAGATATAGACTACAGTCAGTAGAAAGAGTCGTATTCAAAAGTCAGAAAGGCATAACAAGTGAGTTTAAAACCAATTTGCGAGTAGCACAACGTGTATATGTGAAATTATTTTGTTACTTTTATTTTAATAGGTAGCAAACCACAATAATCTAAGATGCCATATCATAGCCAAAAAATCCCCCTTAAAGGATTAGCATCTCAGACCGGGACACTCTGTGCATACTTTTCCTTCAACACATTTTCAGTCTATACTTTTTTTTATTCTCTAGTTTATTTATTCTAAGGATTTACACTCACAATCTAATCTGATGTATGATACAATAATTCGATCCTTTGTCGAAACGCGTTTCGGTAAAAACCGATAAAAGCCAGTACCGGCGTCTGACAGCAGAAGTCTTCTGGATTGGAGTGCTCTTCCCAATACAGCCAGAGTTGCTCTCGGAGTACGAAAGGCTCCGCTCAGAGTGTGTCTAACATCATAAATGTATAAGCATAGCTTCACGAAGTCAAGTCTGCCGGCCCTAAGAAAAATTATCCCAGAAAAGCTTATGTTAGTTGTGTTGTTTTGTAGGAGCAGAGTACAGAGTTATCAAACATTAACTGGGTTAAATTAACTCGGATATCCTATGCTCCTTAAATCTAGAGAACTCATCATCCTAGTGTTCTTATCCCGGCGTATTCGTCTGTCTTCCCGGGATAAGTTCTCTTCAAGTAGCTTTCAAAATAGTTAATTGTAAGGCGGGCCAGGTGGCGTCCTATGTGTCTTCTGTGTTCGGTGCTTAGCTGTGCTCTGCACCGTTAGATCAAGAACAAGATACATTAACTCGGTTATTTTACAAAGTTAATAAGCTTACTGGGTTATTTAAGTCTTCTACGAGAAAATAGATGGTATGTGTTGAAAGCTTTTGTGCTTAAAATGTGATTTTGCACATCTCAATTAAAATAAGCACAAATGTTGGCAGAACACACATTAAAATAAATTTCACGTTAATAACTGCCTTTACTTATCTCTGGTTTGCTTAAAAAGAGAGAAACAGAAAAAGAAGAATTAACTCTGTGCTCCATAGATTCCAACGTTTTTTTTTTGAGTTTTCATAACTCCATTGCCCAAAAAACACAGCTATAGTTTATAAGAAATGGGATTTCCTTATATAGTAGTTAGTTCGTTAATGAGGAGTTTTTTTTAATAGACTTTTAAGATATGCAAAACTTTATGGTCTCTAGTGAGAACGCAGTTGGATAACATGACGCTAGTAGTTTATTCATCATTTTCACATTCCCACCTTTTAATTATCAAATTGGAGTAAAACGTTTCAATTTCAGGTTTTACATATATATGACGTATTACGGATTTAAATATGTGTATATTAAAATTTAAAAGTTTCGAATTGTAGTGGCAAAATATTCTTCTACTGAATCTGAGCGTATATTTGTTACATTTAACTTGAGATTTACAATAATTTGGCTCTTGATTAACTTATATGTTTTACAGGGGTGAATTTTTATATAAACTCCTGTAAATATGTACTCAACACTCCAGGTACTATAGAAAGACTACTAAACATTCCACAAAAGTTAACAGATAAAGCCATATTGATTTTATGTTGGCAAATACAAAGTGCAGCGACTTTGCAAATTTGCTGTCATGGTGCATCTTTCATGAAATAGTCAATAATAAACAAATCGAAGTTTAATTAGTTCTTATGTGCCCAAGGTCATCAGTTATTAAGGCAGATACATACGATATCATGGAAATTTGTGTAATTTCTTGCTGGATATGGATTATATCGTTCCCTTTATAAATTTGTGATTGCGGCTGAATATCAGTATCCAAAAGACGATAGAAACCACAATCTGAAATAAATATACCACGCTTTTTACGCTTTGTACGCTTTTAATTTTATTTTTATTTTTTTAAGGTATTGCCTAAGCTCAAGAGATAACGTTATTATGCACACAGCACAACTTAGCCGGAAGGAAATTAGGGAAGAGGAGATTTGAGAATTTAAACCTCACAAATGTTGCAAGTTACCACAATTTTTGACATGAAATTACTACTGTGCAAGTATTACTTGCTTCGCAAGTACCATTCTTTTCGTTAGAATTGCCTCAATCACTGTTAATCGTCGTGTCCGGTACACGATTTGAACCCTCGCCAACAGGGGAGAAAATCTGCTGATGTGCTCCTCAGCCCGGTCGTAAGCTAAACCGTTCAAGAAAGTCAGATGTTCCTGATGTCGAAGATACAATGAACGTTAAGTTCTCGTTATAGCCAAATTCACCTTTGACAGTTCGTTATACAGCCATAAACTGAACTTGTTTCTGCATCGTGCATGTCGAATGGGATTCGATACTGTTTTTTGTGCCACCTCAAATTGCTCTCCGATTTCCCCAACGATTTAAAAAGGCTTTTCATCGAAATTTCCATCAGTGATCCAAAGTATACCAGAACTGGGTTTATCAAGCAGGCTTTAATCTCCTTTCTTCAATAGCCAGACTTATCAGGTACAATCAGATACCATATCTAGTTCGAAAATGGGTGCGTTTTCTTCAAATTAGTACAAATTCCAATGGCCCTAATACTGATCCACCTTTTGCCTTTGACGAACAAAATTCTATTGAATATCAATTCCGAATGCACCACTTGCATTTACAAGTCACGTATGAAGGATGACATGATTAAAAATCCATTATACTAAGTCATACTATACGTCTCTGTAGACCCAATAATTATAAAAAAAAACTTGGATATATGCAACACGAAAGGTACTCTTTCAAAAGTAGAACTTATTCACACCAAGAGACAATTGTTTTATAAGATTCCATCGGGAAGCTAGAAAGCACATGGTAACAATATTGTTGATTTTAACTTTCGTAGATCTTATTGGCATAATTTAGAAACGTATGTAAAAAATTGAGAAGCTCCACAGAATACCTGTCCCTAGTTTTGCAATTTCATGTTAATTTCCTTAGAAGTTATTTCCAAAGCACTGATTACCTACAGCCCAAAGGGAATACCTGCGTGCTTGGTAAAAATTAATTTTTCAACTCACGGATTCATCCCCTCTGAAACATCCACCTATCACTCCTCATTACATCCACCTTCAGAACATTATTCGCAGATCTTTTACGTGGCTTAGAAATGACAAAAGAAGAAATAATTACTCCATTTCGAACTCATTTGTCGGAGATGTGAAAGTATGAAAGTCACGTAGTACAAGGAAGACCGAGTAGATAATGCAGTGCCCTGGTTAACGTCTTCCAACAGTTATAATAACGAGTGCCACAACACGTCACAAGCCTGCATACACCTTGAATAAATATATAAGGGAAGGTCTGGGAGCACCTCACACTCGTCGCCGTATGTTGTTTTCCTTTGTAATGGGAAATGTTTGAAGCGATGCCAGGAACTAGTCAAGAGGCTTCTGCAGCTGCTTTTATTGACATAGCCTATCAGCGACAAGCTTTTCATTAATTTTTCTTAACAAAGAGGAATTTTTCGCATTATGCTTTTATGCTCTTAACTGGATAAGAGCAATCTATGAAGGTATAAAGCGCAGCTGTTGCTGCAAAAAATTTAATAAGTAATGCCGAAAACTTTTAGGACTTTTAAGGCGAGAAGGAGACGTTTTCTGAATCTGTGCAAATGTCAAAGGCATGTACCGTCATATTACTGAGAGCATTCTTAAGCAGGGAAAGGACGTCTGTTTAAAACAAAATAGGGTGGCCCCATAAGAAATCTTTCAAAGCGGACTGAAGTTGTTTGAAAGTTGTTACGAATCAGTTAAAGGACCAACTCAAGCCGAAAGTTATTCCCTTAATTATTAATTAATTCATAGACGAATTCTTACCACGAGCTGTCCAACTTTTCGAAATAAGAGAAAAACTTCCAATTAAAAAAGAAAGGAGCGTTTGGGTTCCATAAACAGCTTTCCAGATGACGACAAAGTTGGCCTGCGTTTTGTTTCTTAACCATTTCACCCCACACGACCATGCACAGGATTCACAGGGTGAACGAAAAGAAGAGCTGCCACGACTCACTCTAACAAACTTCTACTACGATCCCATGGAGTTCATTTGTAGCTTTGGCCCGGTGGCGATGGTCTGCCTAATGCGTCATACCACAGCATCGAAAAGTTCAGCTCCAACCAAGTGCCGTCTTGCTCATTTGATAGAATAACTTCAAAAGCATTCCCGCCGGAGAAAATTAAATTATATAAGAGGATTAAAATGTAACGGGAACTATTATACACGAGCAATATGTATGCAGTCGACTTTTCGGTGTATTGTAGGGAAAAGAAGGATGCCTAGGACGACGGCGGCACCAGCAGACACCATATAGAGATGCGGGCATAGTTAGCTGCAGGAGGACACAGCTTTACAACACCGGGCTTTACTCCGCACAGTTTGAAACACACAACTTATAAAAAGTATCCTACCTCCCCACGGCCAACAGGAAACTTTCCCTTCACAGAATTGACAGCCCCATTATGTTGTGTACTTTCTTAAGCTTATTTTGGCAGCCATCATTAAATTAGTTTCGGAAGATCGTGCTCAGGCAGCATGGCTTGCATGCAAGCCACAAGGCACAGATGGAATATGAAGAGCCCGTGTCTGTTGGATAAATTGAGGTAACAATTTCTCAGCCTTTGGTGTAAGAAGCAAATTGCACAGAAACGTTTTCTGCATCCCACGGATAACTCTTAATTTTTCACCACCCCAAGAGGGCACCTCACATAACAAAAAAAAGAAAAGAAGTCAAGAGAGTCCTGCTCGTGACCATAAGAATTCCTCCTCATAATCTTTCGTTTTGTTTAAAAGGAAACATTTTGAAGAGGGCAAATGCAAATTGGCAATAATGACGAACTTGTCCCAAATTCTCAAACGACCCTGAACCTATAGACAGCATTCGCCCAGGCAGAACACTGACAAAAATTATAGGAGTGTACTATTAAGATTCTACCCTGATAACGTTACCTATTGAGTTCGGGGGATGGTGCCCAGAGTAGAGACTTTGCCTGCATTTATGGAAATGAAGCCAGAATGGAGCCTTTTATACTAATTAAAGTTTTCCAGTAATGGTTTGCAAACGTGTTCAGGTATCGATTTAATTAATAAAATAAATTTTGTGGGGAGGGCAAATGGCACTAGGAAAAATTAATTTGGAAGTAATCGCTAACAACCTATTACAAGCTTCGAAATTAATATGGTAAAGTAAGTCGTAAGAGTTACCAGCTGGTCCCATAAGCATCTATTCTCACCACATAATCAGCATTCAGGTAGGGAACTTGTACAAAGTTAGCCGAGCTGAAGAAGTAACTGCGGTTTTAACGTCGATGCATTACTTTCCAATTAAAACAAGAATAACTCGTTCCTCTATTTGATAAAGAAAATCAGGACAATAAAAGTGAAAATGCACTTCTTCTGCATAACAAACATGAGATTATATAAGCGAATGGAGATTACACAGGCAACTGGGCAAACCACCCCGACTAAATGCTGAAATCGAGGAATTTATGGCTGCTAGAGATATGCTTAACCAGCGATGGAATCGAGATTGTACCGAATATAATCGTGCTCTCTTTGTCCAACACAGTAATGTGGTCGTAAATAGAGTTAGGACCACTAAATCTAGATATTTTGAGAGATTGATGAACATTTCTAATTCCAAACAGTTTATGGGTATATTTGAGAAGAAACGGTATTGTCTTTATCGAGCATACAACGGAAACGGATACTTCAATCTCACCCGCTGTATTAATCGGGACACTGGAAACTAATTCTACTTTTCTAAGGTCAGATCTAAGGACGTTGTATTGGCTTTCAAAATCAATTAAGTCCCGGATTATGGGATTGGATGCTGTCGATTTGGATGGTGAAATTTATTAAAATTCTGTTGAAATTGTCTATTCCTTAAACCTCTTCTGAAAATCGGCCTTCGGACTTCAGACCTATTAGTAGTTTACATTCCCCGTCTGTAGTTTTGGAAAGGTTTATTCACTTACAGATATTTGAGTAGCTTAATATGTTTGGTCTGCTGGAACAGTTTTTGAAGGTGTTATAGCACTCTCACGACCCTGCTTAGGCTATCTAAATGCATTAGATTCAATATTTATCTTAACAGAGAAAGTCTTCTCACCCTTCTTGACTTTTTTAAGGCGTTTGAGTCGATAGACAGCATTAGTACATAAGTTTCGTATGCGTTTCGGTTTTTCAGATGAATGATGAGCTGTCGTCTGGAGTGCCACAGGGCTTTATTCTTGGGCCGCTGTTATTTTCAATGTATACATTGATGATTTTAACTCGGTCAATTTAAATTCGGACATGGTAATGTACGTGGATTATGTGGAGCTCTAAATACAGAATCGAGGATATTATTAGTGACATGAATAACAGACAATAATTTTACTCTAAATCCCGTAAAGACGGGGGCTATGTTTCGGTCTCATCATGTAAGGATGTTGACCTCTAAGATATACGAAATTCTCAGGATGTGATGAATCTCTTTTATCTCTTACCTCCAATCCATTTCACAGTTCTATTTCGCATACCGGTTCGAATCAGTTGTTCTCTCCCGCGGAAATGCTACTGTTAAAAATCCAGCATCCATGATTGGATCACTCAATGACGACATTACTAAAATCTTCGCCTGGGGCAGGGCGAATCGGGTTGGATTTAATGCACGCAAAACTCGAAGTTGTCTGACTTATCTCAAAAGAATCCCTCCGAAACCCTCCTCCTCGCCTCTTCATCAATGGGGTGTGCATTTCAAACTCTCCTAATTTAATTTAAACATCCTTGGAGTTCAGGTGTCCAATAATCTTAGGTGGACAGATCACATTTTTGTTATTGCAAAAAATACGATAAAGTGCCTGGGCTTTCTACATCGATGAGAGAAATACTTCAACTCATTTAACTCAGCGCTCATTTACGATATAAAATGCAAAAGCCTCAATAATTGGGACTTTTAGGTAAAAATTCTTCATCAACTTCGTCGGACGAAGTGTGTTCCATTTGCGTGTTGACGTGCGTTTGACTCCGTTGCATGAACCAACTTTACAGTGTTATTCCTTGCTTCGTTTATTAAATCAGATAAGGTCCTAGAAACTTTGGACATAATTTCAGTTTTTTTGGGTGCTTCTATTTATAAACATTTGGGCCCGTCTAACATTCTGATACCAATTGTCCTCGTCGGCGATAGAGAGTTCTGTCAAAATTGAAGTTACGAGGTGATGCATTCGTTCCACTTGACGCCTACCCTGTCTACAAAATGACTTGAAATTCGTTGGAGTGAACTCTGAACTTTTTTCCCCTCGGGTTTGCAAATATTGCTTGTTGATCTTCTAATTTGCGTATGACTTGAGCAATAGTTAACTTTATAACAGGGTAAGTTACTGATAGGATTGATGGGAAAAATTCATAGAACTCTGACAGCACGATTCGGGAAAAATTTGTTCCTTTGTTATTATGTTAATGTTAAAACACTTAATCATTACAAGAGGGCTCCAAATAGGGTAAATTCTATGACAAAATTCGCTAAGCATGCCTATTTCGCTGAACTCTTGAATTCTAACCTTGCACCTAAGAATTTCTGCAAGAACATTCCTTTTTCGTGGACTGCCCCAGGGCTCTATTCTTGGCCCACTCCTCTTCTGTCTATAAATACATGTACATTTATATGCCGATGACGTACCGATTTACATACCTCAGCCGGCTTATCGGAATGATGGAAGATTGTGTGTGTCGCCTAAATGATGACCTCCATTTATGGCTGACAGTACAAAATTACCTTATTCTCAATTCCAATAAATCCGATAGCCCGGCTATATACAGAAAAGTTCTAAATTCCGGGAACTTACCCCCAATACTGTTGAATAATGCCATAATCTCGTACAAATATATACTGCTCCACTTTTTGGTAAAGTTTATGATGTTCTGAGACAATTATGCGTCAATTCCAGTCTATTCTCAGTCAATATTCGTAAGAAAGTTATTTGTTTTGTCTTTAAGCTTCGTCGGAGTGATCACGTAAGCCCTTATAGACCGTTCTTGCTTGGTTTCCCCTTGAAACGTATCTTGCCCATATTATCCTGAGGCTCCTACTTAAAGTTATATATCGCCAACAACCATCATACCTCTTCTTCCTGCGGTCGACTAGACATAGAAATATCCATTATC
>QYTT01091246.1:13043-29544 GCA_006980735.1 Dasypogon diadema
AATGCAGTCTAATTAAATATAAGTCTTCTTAGTGCCATCTTCTTTTATTATTAGCTCTAAGATTGCTACTCTAATGAGACAATTGCATTCAGTGTAGACATGTAGACATATTCTCATTCTCATACAGAGGTTTGCTACTCAGGGAACTAGAGTGCCATTGTGCGCAGAGCAATTTATTATTAACATTCTTTTACATATTTATCTCGAAAATTTTACAATGTATTGAATTGCCAAGACGGCGGGGAATACTACATTGAAATTCCATCCTCATACAAGGCCGTACAAAGTATTTAATATCATTCAATTTTTTGTAAAAGAACTTCTTCAATTATGACATCCTTTGTAAAAAATATTTTTATTACAATACTAAAATACCAGTATATTACTTTGTATAAACAAACAGATAGAATTTCGGTAGCATTTTTAGCTATTTATATATAGGCAAAATGCAAAAGTATCGTATTCATAAAACGAATTGAATCGTGGAAAGTATTCCATAATCGTCGAAAAACATATTGGACCCAAATGGATACCTTGTGGCATATCAGATAATATATTAATATTCATAAATAAAATAGAATAATTTTACTTAGGTATGCAAAAATTCTCGCAGATATAAGGAAACAGCATCGAAAAATATTTATCTTATTTGCACTGTATAGTAACATCACCGGAATTGTCAGTGTGTAAAATTATGTCCTTTACGTGGAATGTAAATTATATAAAAGTTTCGATGAACAGTAATATCACGAATTTTAAATCTAGAAACCAAAAATAAAGGGAAATATTTATCCAATATTACAAACAGACTGGGGATATAGTAGAACTTTGAGGAACACCACTGGTAACTATTGAAAAACTAACATGAGCTTAAATATCAATATGATATCTTATCTAGCAAGAAGAAACAAGTTTTAGTGGTATATTTAAAGAGAAATAGGAAGTAAATTGGATCAAATCATCAAATTACTCCTATTATTTAAACTGTATAAAAAAATATTTCAAACACGTACTGTAAAGCAATGTTTCTATTAGCACAAATTGTTTTAGAGCATTTAAAAGAAAAGTAAAACGCTGAAGAATAATAATTATCTTGGTGAACAATTTTTGAGTGTGTAAGACAAAATATAAACATGTTTAAATATTGGGATATTAATTATAGCATCATCGTAAATATTTCTATTTTAGTAACTCAATCAATATTTCCTTTATTGACCGACTCTGGCAAGTTTCAATATTTTCAATAAGTCCTTTTTAGTCCTGCAAGAAGATCCCTGCTCATATCTACGTAATAAAAAAACAAATTAAATGCAACATCCATTTTGTGTGCAAATATGTTGCCTAACCTAAGACGTACATTACTTTTAAAACTGAGGTTAAAAAAAATCTGTGCTTTTACGAGCTTCGAAGGAGTACTAATGAGTAAGATCCAAATCGAAATTTATACTATATATACCGTTTCTAAGAAGCTTAATTGGAACCCCTTAAGGAAAGTCATTGATAATTGAGCTAAACAATAAAGGCCCATGTATATAGCCTTGAAGCACCCCTCGCCAGAGAATGCGAAACTGCGAAAAGCAATTCGTCAACCTAGACTCATTAGTGACGACCCAATAAAAAATTGTTCATTAGAGACACAGCAGAATTGCTAAAATCAAATGCAGCACAAAGTTTGTGAATAAAGAGACTATGACCTACGCTATCAAACGTTTTAAAAAAAAATCTAGAACCACTAGGGTAGTAAGGGTGTTCTGACCCACTGTTCTTCTCATTTCTATGGACATCTTCAAGACAAGCACTTCACAATTATATAGCGTCCAAAAATTTTCATCAATTTATACAAAAAATAAAATAGGCTTATTAGTCGTAAATCAGCTAGAAAATCAGTATCAGACTTATTCTGCTCCGATTAACAGAAAAAAGTTCTAGACCTTTGGAAGGATAAAGTAATTGAGTTGCTTATACCCTTCAAGAGTTGCGTTCGGCCAGCAATGATACAGGATTGATGGTAGAATGCATCTTTAGGGTCGACGAGGACTTTGGTAGTTCACTACGTTATCACATTCAAGTTAAGTTACCGAATAAAATTATTTTTTCTATTATTTACTTGTTTTAAAATAAATGCAAGGATTTATATGGGAAGAAAAATAAAAAAAGGAAAAAATATAGTTATTATTCCCTTCACTTTTCTGCACTTTTACACCACTTTCGCGTCAAGTTAATAAATTCAAGTACTTTTTTGAAAGTAAACGACTATGTTGTTTACTTTCAAAAAAGTACTGAATATAATTTTTTTTTGGCACAGGGAAAAAACTGATTTCCATGTTTATGGAAAATAGTCAGTCTTTTTGGAGAGGAATAAAAGAAACTTAAAAACTAATTCCATTCCTAGTGAAAAAAAGTGGTATCCAATAAAAGAAGAAGTGAGATGCAAAAACTTTAAGATATAAAAAATGTCTAAAATGCTTTTTTTCATAAATATCAGTTCAATTTAACTTGCCTTGGTTTCGAGGATTTTCAAAGAGCAATGCAAGTAGAAGAAACCGGAATAATTTTTACTCCTATAAGAGATTAAAATATTCAGAAACAAAATAGATTTAATAGAAAGAACGTGATTTGTTCAAAACCTGTAGAGAATAGACATTTCAAATTGTTAGGCTTTGGCCGTCTTCTTTCTTATTTTCATGCTAATATCTAACTTTTAGACCAAACGGAGGAAAGAAATGGGACATTCTATGGTTCATATTCCTTTTTTTCGAAAAGCACCGGGTTGGTATTTTAATGGGAGCATAGCGTACACAGAAGAAGATTTTAGGATAAGACCAGCTTCTTGCAAAGTCGACGAGAATGAAACAAAATAAACAATCGCAGTTTACACACTTTTTTTCGAACCCGTGAATGTTTTAAGGATTTTTTTTTTTTAGAAAAAAGCACTTTACTTTCCTATCAGAATGATATCAATTTTTTTAGAGACGAGTGGAAAGATTGTGAAAATAATTTAAAAGATTTTTCGGGAATCTCGAATCTCTCTTGATATGATGCAACCATGCAACATGAATCGTCAGAAGCTTCAGCCAAATGAAATGAAGTAAATACTATCAAATAAATGGAAAATTTTATAGATAATAATAGAAAATCTACGTTTTTGTACCGATAAAGTACAAAATTACAATTTCTATTCATCTGGCACGAGACAACAAATAGCTGCTTAGCACATAATCAAATATGAAGCAAAAAGATCGTTTTCCAAAAAATAAACAAACAAGAGTACTCTGAAACTTGATCTTGTTGACACGAAAATTTTGCGATATTTCCACCAAGCAATTACATGATAGTATATTTAAATGGATGTACTAAAACGAGTTAAACTTCATTCTTATCAGGACCCCACAAAAATTACTTAATTTTCACCAATACCCCGACAATCAGAAAGTAAACAAGATGACCATTATACCATAGAAAAGCTGAGAGCGTGCACAAACCATCACAAGGTTATTGTTGGGGCCACTTCATGGCAAAGGGGAAAACAATTGAGTCATCCCGATCAAAACGCTACTATTGAGACACTCATTTAATCCAAGTGCATATATAGTGATTATCTTAAGATTCAATTGTCAAGATGTATTTGCTCGAGCTGTATGATGGAGGTTGCCGAGTGCAATGGACATGTCGTTTGATAGATGGCGAGACGTATTAATCTCATTCCCAGATAAATCAAAGTGAAATCGGAAAATACTAGACCGGTGCGGCCACCAATGTAATCAATTCACCTGGTTTTTAATTGAAGAACACGTTCAAGAGCAATGAGACGCTGATGAAATAATGGAATCAATCGATGTAATTAAACTGTTCTGAGTGGATAAGCAGTTGATGACGTTTTTAATCTTGAAAATGATAAGAAATACTGTCGACGATTAAATTTTACTGGAATTATTTAATTGGATAGACGGGCCTCTTAGAAAATATTTTAGGGGAAAACACGGAAACAGGTTTCGAGAACGTATTTCTGGTGAATCAGTGAATAAACGGTCACTTAAATCGATCATGATTATCAGTTTCCAAGAGACATCCTCTGGTTCCAAGAAGTTTTTTTTCCAGATAAAATTGTTAATTACCTGCTATACTTTTAACAAAGCAGCTTATAGCTGTTCTTTGAATAAATTTTTTCAAATTCTTTCCTACGAACTCAGTGCTGGGGCAATTCTGGAGAATCAGAAAGCTTTTAGACTAACCAACCAAAGAAAATTCGAATACCTATTAAACGTCAACCAAGACGGTAATATTGCCAATGCGAATTTCAGTGGCATAACTCACCAGATAATGTTGCTAAATGTGGAAATTGCTAATTTCGAAATTTTAATTTCCATGCGACCAGCGATCTAAAGTCCGATAATTTATCGGCTGCGACCATTTGAAATGAATTTCAGTGGTTAAAATTCGAAGTGGTGGATGATGATTCACAGTTTTTCCTATGCCTCAATTTTGATTCCATTGACGGAGACTATATTCACACTCACGTGATTTGGCCAGTGATATATTGCACAGAGTATCTACATTTCCTGGGTGACTTTTAAACCCTCTCAATTGATTGATGTATAGAAATTTCTGAGGAAACGAATTGATTTCCATTTAAAAGTTTACTCCTGGTGCACTTGGTATCATTGATTCTATTAATAATCGAGAATAGAATTCTTACGCAAGCAGGATTTATATACATAGGTAAAAAAAAAATATATAACGCAAATGTTTTAGACTGAAAGAGAGAATTTTAAATTATTTCATTGTACAATTTCATCGGACTTCTTTTAATTTATCGAAACAACCCACGCAGATGGCACAAAAATATCATTTTCAATTTTTCTTCATTTTTTTGAATTAATACAAGCTCGTGACATGTGATGAAGAAATTATTTAGATACGGTGGTCAGTGTGATTTTGTTTAATGAATTTAAGGTCAATATTCTTGAAAGTATCCGTGCAAATAGAGCTTACTATACACGTTTCCCAGTATTACGAAATCCTCGCAATTTATCACTTTTGTAATGTTAAGAGGGTTTAAAAAAATAAGAAAAAAGGGTGAACATACTTGCTGAAATAATATAGCTACGGTTTTAAATCCCATTCAAAATATATTATTGATGCGAAAGAACGATCTTGATCCGAAAAGAAAAAGTAATGAAAAGAAGGATTATATAAGTCTGTATGAGACTGGAGTTTGAATTCATACATCATTAATAAATCTATACTTTTCTTATTTATCACATACAACTTTCGAGAAATCAATGACTTAAAATTAAAAAAAAATTAAGCCATTATCCCATGAACCCGACCTTTCAGTTCTTATCCCCAAAATATTTATTTTATTGCCACAATTTTTTGGCATGGAATTTTTACTATACATCATCCAGCAGTGGCTTCACAAGTACAATTCTTGTCAACAGAATTGCCTGAACCATTGGTATCCAAATAAAGCATTGCGACCCTTGTAGTAATTGAACCCACGCCCACAGGGGGCAAAATTTACAGATGTGCACATCGGCCCGTTCGACCACCAACTTTCTGTGACAGTAGGGGTCGTAATTTACACTGGGCGAAGAAAGAATGATCTAATAGAATATTTTTAAGAACAGGCTCAAAAAATACAAGGCCCTAATATTTAGTTGACCCTAAAAAATCGAACATTTCACTCTGTGGATACTTGTGGACCTTCTCGATCGTCTAAGATAGTAGGGCAGCACGTTTGAATCTATAGTAACAAGAAATCTGATCTACTTTGGGTAAAAAGAGCCAAATATGGATGTCTTTTATATTCCTTCTTTTCATTTCTGTTATGCAAAATAACACTTTAATTAGAAACAAGTGCGTTATCATTTCCATGTATAGATTACAATATTCAGAAAAAATTTACAGCAACATGAAAAGAACTTCAAACAAAACCTTAAGTCCGTTTGTAGCTGAAAAATCTGTATCTTTGCGGATATATCTGATAAAATTTGGTAAACAAGTGCTATTACGAAAACAGATCCGTTTTATTAAAAAATTTTACGATTGTCACCCACGGCACGTCTTAATTCTGGAAATCTTCCGTATTTGCTAAAACGGTAGCAATTTGGTACTTTTGATGAATTGATGCAATTTGATTGTCAAATATTTGTCGCAGTTTCAAAATCACCTTCTCATTTTATGATTCAATTGGAATCTTTGTTTACCAACATGTGCAGCACTTGCATAAGATTTTATTGTCATCCACCCCCAATAAATTTGTTGCAAGTATGTTTGCACTGTTATGGCGTAATTGCAGCAGGTTAACTCATCTCTGTGTATTTTAACTATAGGAGATGTCGCACTAAGCCAAGTTTACACTATGAGGCAAAAATTGAATCATCACTGGTCCCCTGTTTGATTGTCTGATAATATAATCTTATTCAAATATCAAACAAATTGGTAGTGCGTAAGATTTTCGGAAGTTTTACAGGAAATTTATGTGGAATTTCTTTTTGTTTCTAGGCTGGTGGGGAGCGAGACATTTTGTGACCTTTATGCTGTTCCTTGGAATGGCCAATGCTTATGTGATGCGAACAAATATGTCCGTGGCCATTGTTGCAATGGTCAATCATACTTTTGTTGAGGCTGGAACAGAAGAAGTCTTCGATGATGAATGCCCCGATACACAATATCGTCCGGAGGTAAGGATTTTGTAATAGTAGGAATAATTTAAAAAAAATCTGAGTGCAAAAATCTTATGGTATGGATTAATCTTTAATTTTTCCCCCCAAACATAGTGCGAGAGATAAAAAGCTTGTTTAATGTCCAAAATTTTTTCGATTTAGGATTAATGAAGCCTTGAACTGATTATTTTAATTTCCTGAGTACAAGAGTAGATTTTCCGTGTAACTTCCGTCAAAACAAATTATATAATTTCACTGCAGGAAGCCAGGAAGCTTTGATGAATCGTCATTTTTGTAAATTAAAAAAACCAGAAAAATTTGGTTTAAATATAATTTCCTCACCAAAGTGGACAATTCGTTTAGAAATTTAAGCAACACAATAATGTTGTCAATCTTTCAGTTACTGAATGGTAAAGTATTCAGTACCAAATTTTTGATTCAACAATAGAAAAGAATCAAAATAATTGGTCTATAACTTTGACCAGAACATAAAAGAAACAAACAATGAAACGGAGCAAATGACTCAATTTGTTTGTGCATCGAAGCAAGCAAATTCTTTAATTATCTGATCTGATAAATAAAAGTTATCTTCTTTATTAATCAATACTAAATTGTTTTTGTGCTTATTTAAGATGTTTTTATACGTTCTTTCACTGTTTACCGATTTAAATCTGATGAGTACTGGTATTTATTTTAGATATATCTGAAATATTAATTTTAACGAATTCTCTAATTTTAACAGTTTTTATAATCAGATAAATTTTTTGCTGAATACAGTATCATCTGGTTTTCTTTTTTGAACAAAATTGACTCATTGCATTCCTTGAGATTTCACAGAAGTTCCAATATTTGATATTCTGGCAAGCCCTAATTTCTCGGTTGTATTTCTTTTAAAAATGATTTTAGTCTAAAATTTCTCTGGAATTAAAATTCAATAATTTCTCGTTGACCAATCCAATATAATTTGAAAATCCGAATTTTTGACCGAATCATGAGTGTGTTATATCCAATCCTAATGTTAGCAAAGCTTACATTGTGGACATACTATTGAAAACACAAGTGGGCCTATCACAGAGCCTTAAGGAACTTCGTGTAGTAGTAAATTTGCGTAACTGGGCAACTATTTTCACACGCAAGTAGAGCCGCTTTAACCTATTTTTAAGTATTACTATTTATGTCTGCATAATTTAAATGAATCAGCAAACCAGACCAGGACCAGATGAATGAACTTTGAAACGTCTTGTCGCCCACTATATAAGCGAAGCCACTTTCAAAAACATCAGAGGGATTTCATGTATTAGGTTTGTGTATTGATATCCCTCCATTTAAAACAATGTATTCCCCATTTTTTCTGTGTACCTTTTTCTGTATATGAAAAGCTTGTCGGATGGACTTTGTAAACGTCTTTGCGTACGGTGCACCCTAAAAAGGATTGTTTATTCCTCCAAATTACAAGCAAATAGTTCAAAAAATTTTAGGAAAATTCTCTTAAAATTTATCACACTTTTTTGAGGATTGTAAAAAATAATTATTATGAAAATGATCAATTGATGCGGCTTTGAAATACAGACCGTTATTTGGACGATTAATGAGAAATGTCTGACCTCACCTGTAGACCTGTAGAAAGTTTGAGAGTTCTTCTAAATTCGACACTCATGATCGTTCCTCTAAAAATTTTATTCACTACCATTTTTATTGACCGTAGTTGACAGTCTTTCAAAAGGGGAACAACCTTTAATACTTTCTTTTCACTCTTTGGATCAGATTGTTTGTTCGGATTGTTTAGAATACTTCATAAAGTCAGTCGTAAATTTCAATTAGAAAATTTACTACAGTCTTTAAAAATATCTGAACCCAGTACACGTGTTAATAAGTTGAAATTGATTTAAAAATCATTGATGAAACTTGTTTATCTGTTTTTCTTACCGCTTTTAGTGGAGATCCTCAAGGTTCTTTATTGTATCCTCTCTTGTTAGCTGTTCTTATCATTCTAAAATTGAATTTTGGCCGGATGGCAAGAATTCTAGCATTGGTCCAGAATGTGTTAATATGTGTCTAAATAGGATTAAAATATAGATAACAGATTTAAAGCTTCTAAATCCTTTCATATAGGACTGGATAATGCAGTAAAGGGAACAACAAGAGACCCAGAATCTGTCTGTATCTTTTTTTTAGCTACGAGAGTAGTTACACCCTGAAATACGGGTACATTTTATTTTATCAAACATTCAATACCTTCAGATTTATTTATTTCTAAGACAAATATCTGTTATTTGCAGCAAAACGGTTTCCTTAATTTTAAGAGCATATCCCGCATTAAATCACAATTTCTGACTATTTGAATATGCAAATGTGACTTAAGTATGAAAATTTGTAAACAAGAAGAATGAAAAGTTACTGAACGATTAACACTTTAACCGTTCTTTCTCTTTTAGTCACAAAATCATAATAATTTTCCCAATTTTCTATAATAACCTGTTCCAGCTCCATGCTGCATCAAATGACCGGAATAACCATTTTTAGTTCTGACGTCAAAATATGTTCACAACTTACTATCCCACATGTTTGTGCGGTGCATCACCATTTACAGCCACCACACAGTATTATAACTTCTCCAACTTATGAGGAATTTTTAGCCATTAATATCCAATTAGTAGAGGTGCAACACCAAAATCCACTGCATACATAATATAGGAAGTCTGTTAATAAAACAGAAAGAAATATTAATGCCCTTGGTGATTCCCCGGAATTATGTCACTGGTTTATCCAAACATGTACTATGCAAACGTAATCGATGTTTTAGAATTGCCGGTGAACCTTCACATGAGCAGTTAAAATCCATTGAGGATTCCAAGAAAACGCAGTAATAGCAGAGATTAAGGATAATGATTTTCTGTAGTCATCTGTAGTCTGAGTTGATAGCATAACTTTTACTACGAATAATAAAATTACCACATTTTCCCATGTTGTTTACCTGCTTATGTAGCTGCTATCGTTTTGACTTCGTTTGGCCTCAATAGTTGTTTTGTGGAAACATCATAGAGGTACATGGCAGTGCACAGATCCATTTTAATATCGTGTGTGGGTTTTTGCTCACTACTAGAATTGTAAAAGGAAAAGAAAATCTTGTCAGACGTCTTTAAATTCTCTGCCATTAGTCGAGTGCCTTCTGATCGGTTATTGAACTAAATGATCCAAGATTGTAAAAGCATTCGGGGTCAATTGATATTGACAAACTATCATGATTGAATATAGTTTTATTGTTGTTTTCAAAGCTATTATATGTCTGGTCAGTTTTTGTTAATAGTTATTGGAAATAAGGTTTCAAATTGATTTTTAGTTTGGTTTGGAACATAGAAATTTATGAAAACGGAACCTGAGATATGAGAAATAATTCTCAAGCATTTTGTTTAGAAAAAATAGGAAGTAAAATTTCAAAATACATCAACAATTTTAATTCTTTGATAGATAATAATAGTAGTTCACATAGAAAAAAACTGTGCAACATGCTCACTAAGCTATTAAAGCAAGATGTGCCACAAAGTACTCTATTTGGGCCACTGTTATTTTAGGCTCGCACAAATCGATAACCAATTTAATATTTCCTTTATTAACATAAATTAAAAAGGGGGAAATGCATTTAAATTATCAATCAAAGGATTATTGGT
This sequence comes from Dasypogon diadema, assembly GCA_006980735.1. Lineage (NCBI taxonomy): Eukaryota > Metazoa > Arthropoda > Insecta > Diptera > Asilidae > Dasypogon > Dasypogon diadema. The sequence continues at coordinate 23,380 of QYTT01091246.1, forward strand.
TGATCGCCGGATATGAGCAATTGTGGAATGAGTCCTAATGAATTTAATGCATTTTTTATATTTTTTTATTTTTATAATATATCACTTCCATTCCTGAATACTCAGTTAACAGACACAATTATTTCTGAAATGATTCTCATTTTGTTTTGAATATTGTATTTTCTAGAAGTTTTTACACTCTCTATTAATAAATACAAGAAAGAAGCACTTTGTAGCTACTGCTGTTTCGGTACCCAGGAAGTAATTTTCTCAGTTGATAACCAGTAGACCTACACAAATTATTTGGACCAATCTCATATTTTTCCCATTAATCTACAGCAAGATTCCACAGTTGCATCGTTCAGGGTCCAAGCAAAAAGTCGAGCTATTTTTAAGTTCCGGACTTTGATGGATATTAATGTTAAGGGTTCCTAAAGAACCCCTGATCTATTTAAGCCCTATCAATTTCGGACTGATTCATTGGAGTCAAACGACTTTTGAGTTCTGTTTTTATATAGGGGAAAATAGTCTTTCAACTAAGTTTCTATCAGTTCCTTGCGAAAGGAGTACAATTCCTCTGTATATGCATATAAAACACGTTTAGATAGGTTATTCAATTTTTTAAATTTATTTAACTGACGCAAATATTTTTACCAGCATTGCTAAAATCACATGACTTAGTGACGGAGTATCAAAAAACGTTAAATAAATACATATCAGTCTCTAAATGGACCCAGTCTTTATCGAAAATTTTAAAATAAGCCATATAAAAAGAACGCTTCAAACTGTCTGTTTTGTTAGATAATTTTTTGATACTCTAAAGCGAGCAAATAAATAGAATCTATATCTGCCAGGCGAATAAACCAGCAGCAGATCCACGAAATGAAAACAAACAAAACACGTTGTTTTCTTTAGGATTGTGATGGTAAATATGTGCAAATTGCATTTTAAATTGATTGTGTTTTGGTTAAGTGAGTTGCTTTCAACTTTATTGTTGACTATTTCTTCTTAAAACATTCTTCCCAAAATATTTCCGTGTTCAAATCCATATTTTTGTTGTTTTTCTTCTTACAGACAAAACATGATGATGGAGAATTTAAGTGGGGTTCAACTTTACAGGGATACATTCTATCTTCATTTTTCTACGGTTACGTTTTAACACAGGTATTATAACTAGCTCTTGAAATTTCCCAAAAACAAAATATTGATTTCATCCAATTTTAGATTCCTTTTGGACTTCTGGCGAAACGATATGGTGCTCTTAAGTTCCTCGGTTGGGGAATGTTTATAAATTCAGTTTTTGCATTCCTTGTACCGGTGGCCGCCCGGAAGGGCGGTTTCATTGGTTTATGTGTAGTTCGATTTATTCAGGGTTTAGGAGAAGGTCCTATAGTACCATGTACACATGCTATGTTAGCGAAATGGATCCCACCAAATGAACGCTCCCGCATGGGTGCTGCAGTATATGCTGGCGCCCAATTTGGTACCATCATTTCAATGCCACTCTCTGGCCTTCTAGCTGAATATGGATTCGACGGAGGCTGGCCTTCAATTTTCTATGTATTCGGCGTAATTGGAACAATATGGTCAATTGCATTTCTCATCTTTGTCTTCGAAGATCCTTCATCTCATCCAAATATCGATGAGAAGGAAAGGAAATACATCAATAGTTCCCTTTGGGGAAACGCTAATATGAGTGTAAGTACTTTTTACACCCTTGTTGATGTCTGTATTGTATTAACCAGGCATTTCCTCTATAGTCACCACCGATTCCAGTTAAAGCTATTTTAACGTCGCTTCCATTCTATGCCATTCTTTTGGCACACATTGGTCACAACTACGGCTATGAGACCCTGATGACGGAGCTGCCAACATACATGAAACAGGTGCTACGCTTTTCGATTAAAGAAAACGGTGTCCTGTCTTCACTGCCCTACCTGGCGATGTGGCTGTTCTCGATGTTTATATCTGTGATTGCTGACTGGATGATCAGCTCTAAACGATTCACCCACACATCAACTCGAAAAATCATTAACAGTATTGGTAAGCTGTCTAATAATTTAAGATCTGGTGAAAACAATATTATTATATCTTCTCAATCCACTCTTAGGTCAGTATGGTCCAGCGGTATGTCTAATTGCCGCCTCATACACTGGATGCGATCGTATTCTCACACTGTCCATTCTTACCATCGGGGTTGGATTAAACGGTGGTATATACTCTGGATTCAAAATTAACCATCTCGATATTACGCCCAGATTTGCTGGTATCCTCATGTCAATAACGAACTGCTCTGCAAACTTGGCTGGTCTACTAGCACCAATTGCAGCTGGTCACTTGATCGAAGGAAAGGTATATTACTGTAACCAAACCCCCTGCTCCTTTTTACTAATCTTCATGTTATTTTACAGCCTACTATGGGTCAGTGGCAAATCGTGTTCTTCATAGCAGCTGCCGTCTATTTATTCTGTGGAACCTTCTTCAACGTGTTTGGTTCTGGGGAACGACAATACTGGGACAACCCAGCCAATGATGAACCAGTTCAGACCACAATTCCAAATGGAATCCACCAAAATGGAAATGCGCTTGTCGTTGAAACACGACACTAGTTCCCTAGTTCTACGATTTAAGGCATATTTTAAACTATTTTAGTACTCATTTTATAGTGTTTAGTCTGTAAGCAGATTAGTAATGTGCGCAAAAGTAGCTGAATGTGAGCATGCTGAGGATTTTAAAAATGGAATGAGTTTTTATAAGTAGGGAAATTTAGCTCCCATATTTAATAGCCTATAAGTGGAAATTATCAAATGTTCAAAAAACGTAAATAAATCATTCTTTGAAGATGAAAACTGAAACAAGTGAAATGATTGTACGGTCAATTTTTGACCTGTCACGTGGTAGCCTTTGTATTATACCAAACTTGTTAATGCAGGGACTCAAAGACTCTTGGTTCTCGCTGTATTTTGTAATTTCTTTTAAAATATTTTTATTGTGATAGATATTTTTCGTAACCTTTTTTTTTAATTGGTTTTATAATTTTTTTTTATTGTTGTTTTAATTGAGCTTAACAATTCAGGTAGAAATTCAGTGAATTCAACCAAGATATTGCCCACATATCTGATCTAAGTCTTATTTTTTGTCATTTTTGCATCTGTTAATATCATTTTTTGTTGTTTTGTTACACCTTTCATACATTAAGAAAAAAAAAGTTCTTGACACAGTCACTTTGGTTTTTTATTTTCCTGTAGCTGTGGACGTTGTTGTGATGTGTAGTTATGCCAAAGACAGTTTACCATATTTCGTTGGTGTTCTGTTGTAATGCGAAATACTAAATTCATCTTTTTACAACTATGCTGGTAGCTTGTAAGTTCAACTTTGTGCGTAATTTCTAGTTTAACTTATAATTAACTTCTCGGAAATTGACCGCGTGATAAAGACAAATATTTGCGGTCTATTGAATTGCAAATGTCCCATAAGTCGTCGTTTTCTTGTATTATAAATATCCACAAAAATAAAACAGATAGCTTTGAGAGCTATATTGATAAACCTGTGCCTGGTACCCTGTTATGGCGTTAAAATCCATCAAATTACGATGGTGTAGTGTTCATCGCTAAGCTATTTACATTACAAATTAACGTCCAATTGGTACTAATCTTAATTAGATTGTAAGGAAGGCTCATAAATAGTAATAAACGTAAAAGTAGCGGGAAGAAAATTATGTAACTTGATTCTGTCCAGCTGTATACCATGTTGTGCAAAAATTGAGTTTCGATTAAGTCTTATATTAAAAATAGTAACTTTAGTAAAAACAATTAAATAAAACCTAAAAAAGGATGTAAATCTACAATTTATATAAAAAGGCAAAACACGTACTGTGACTGAGTGAAATTGGTAAAAAACATTGATCTACAATTTGCCTAGGATCTAGCTAGACTACGAAATACCTTTTGATGGTTCGATACAAAATTGCAGGCTCGGGCATGAAAGAGAATGGTAAGGGACTTATTCTTTAGTGAAATAATCACCTCAGTCCTAAATTTGATACCCACCACCAAAAAAATTGTGTCAAATATATTTAAAATTAATAATGTAATCATGAACCATCGAAATGTCTTGCAACTCAAAAACCTTATCCCTATAAAGATTGCCTTGTTCTGCCAATTAAGAACTTACAATGCCCTAAGATATTTGGGGCTTTCTAATAGCCCCATTTGATGCCCTTGTTTTTGGGAAGGTTTCAAGTAACTGTCAGAGGGGGTCCTAAAAGTACTTAGTCTTATGAATACCATCGACAAGGACAGTATTAGGAATCATGCAAAAACTATCACGGAACTTAAGAGGCGATTCTCTCCAAAAAAGGTCCTTATACTTTTTTCCCCTACAAATAATTTTTCCAGAGATATCTGCAGGTAATTTATAGATAGAAATTTGTAAACCTTGCTCCCAAATGAGAAAACACTACGGCTTGGAGCTATTCTGAAAAGGATCACTAAATTTCAGAGTAAAAAGTGCATCCTACAAGAGGGGAGCCACGTAGGGCACACATTTTGAAAAGTCCAAATTTAAAACTCATAGTTGCACTTTCCACCTAACATCAAAATGTTAATAACTTTTGAATGGAAACATATGTTGACGTAATCCTTTGTTTCTTTTTTCGAGGACTGCTAAGCGGTTAAGGAAAAAAATATGTCTTACGTATAAGAATTTTACAGGATTAAGAATAATACACCAGATTTTTATGAAAAATCTTCCAAAAAATTCTAATTTAATCGCAAGATGATGGACATGGGAAGGATGAAACATCTTCCGAAGAGATGCTCAATTTTGATCTTGCGATGTCCTTGAAATAATTTATGTATATAATAAACATGAGTGTGTGGACTCTGAAAGGACTTTAAAAAGCGAAAAATTCTAAAACGTAAATTTGATCAGACTAACATGGCATGGCCTTCAGAGAAGATTCCTGCACCTGGCCTGCGATAGATCACATATCCATGTGTTAGTATAAAAATATCCCCGGGTCAATTTCAATTTAATTTCATTGATAAGCCTTGTAAAATCTTTCGGTTGTCCTGTCCTTGTGCATAAGAGTTCCCTGGTTTCTTTTACGTAATTTAGAATTCTCCTATGACCATGTTCAGTCGCTGACGGGCTCCATGTACCATCCCGCTCTATACTGAGTGCCGCGTCCACTGCCATCTTTACCACAAACAAATCCAATGGTGGTGGTCCCAGTAGAGTTTCTAATGCAGCTTCGTGTGTAGAGCGACAAGCGTGCGCAATCCCAATGCATCCCATCCTTCTTTGTGCCCTATCCAATTGTCACCTTAGGCACACCTGATTACCGCATCGAATGTCAGGATAACTCTGACTACTCTTGAATATATCCAGTGTGCTAATTTCGGCAGATAGTTCAAGCAGAAATTCTTCTACTTTGATGCAACTGCACGTTCGCTTTTCTAATTTCTGGTCTTGATGAGCCTTTCTAGAACCGTTGATCTTAGATGTAAAGAGCGTAAGTGGTTTGAATTCCAGATCCCTTGTACTCCTAGTGAAGATTATTTTTTTTGTCTTGCACGTATTGTTAGTGAGACCCTATTCCTCACCAGACCCTTCCACCATTCGGAGGAGATTCCTCATTATATCAACATAGCTAATGACGTAAATGCCTGACTCTTCAAGGCTCGAGAGTAAGGCGTCAATTACAACCTTCCACAGAAAAGGACATAACACCCCGTCCTGTGGACATCCTCTGGTGATTCTTCCACTAAAACTTCGTGACCAGTCGTGATCCTAATTTCCCTGTTTTTCTAGGTATTATTCATTCCGTTTCCATTCCATTCAGTTTCTCCTCCACCACTCTCACCAGCTGATGAGGCGCGGATTCCGTTAACTTTTTCAGCAAATTGATGCCTTATTAACTTTTCACAACAGCAAGAAAATGCCAACATTTGCGCTTCTTATGAAAAATACTATGACATAAAGAAACTTTTTAAAACTTGGTGGTGAAAACTTTACGCTCTGCACGTGAAAAAGCTTTCTTTATGGTAGACATACACCGGCTTTACCCGTTGAGGCTTTTCCAATGTTCGGAACTTTAGCTGAATGAGCTTTTCTGTGTACTGCTGAATATGCTGGCGGAACTCACCTGTGAGAAAACGAATCTAATTCGGTGTGAACGGATCT
>QYTT01091246.1:29564-52977 GCA_006980735.1 Dasypogon diadema
ATTGTGTCAAATATATTTAAAATTAATAATGTAATCATGAACCATCGAAATGTCTTGCAACTCAAAAACCTTATCCCTATAAAGATTGCCTTGTTCTGCCAATTAAGAACTTACAATGCCCTAAGATATTTGGGGCTTTCTAATAGCCCCATTTGATGCCCTTGTTTTTGGGAAGGTTTCAAGTAACTGTCAGAGGGGGTCCTAAAAGTACTTAGTCTTATGAATACCATCGCCAAGGACAGTATTAGGAATCATGCAAAAACTATCACGGAATTTAAGAGGCAATTTGACTTTTTTTTCCAAAGCAGATGGATATCTCTATGAACGAGCTATTTTATACAAAAAATATTATGGGACTGGTTGCAATTTAGTCTTAACTGATTAAAGCTTATTACAAAGTACTTGCTATTGTCAATAATTTGGTAATTTCGCTGTTTCAATCGGGTGCAAAACGAAAAAGTCAGAAGACGATAAGTATCCAAAATCATGAATCCGCACCTACCTCTGAAATCACGCGTTGCCTCCAGCCTAGGTATCAAATCTTCAAATAGAGTGCACAAATTTCTGAACACCTGGATTTTACGAATGTAACGATATCAAACATATTACGATTCATGCACAAACACATGAAGTATCGAACCTTAAATTTGAATTTAATGCAGTCAAAATAAACAAAAAAAATCCAAACCTCAGAAAAATTCACATAGACTGAAAATTGGTACAGACCTTAAAGACATCAATTTAAATAAATTGTCAGAAGTCTCCATCGATCTCACTTGGCATAAAAATTTTATTCAAGGTCAAAGGTAAGAAAAGTGATTTTTCACGAACATCTCTTAAACGGTAAATATTATCATAAGAATAGTTACTGCAAGGTTTATAGATCATGCGAATCTCTACAGAAAAGGTCCTTATACTTTTTTCCCCTACAAATAATTTTTCCAGAGATATCTGCAGGTAATTTGTAGGTAGAAATTTGTAAACTTTGCTCGCAAGTGATAAAACCCTACGGCTTGGAGCTATTCTGAAAAGGATCACTAAATTTCAGAGTAAAAAGTGCATCATACAAGAGGGGAACCACGTAGAGCACACATTTTGAAAAGTCCAAATTTAAAACTCATAGTTGCACTTTTCACCTAACATCAAAATGTTAATAACTTTTGAATGGAAACATATGTTGACGTAATCCTTTGTTTCTTTTTTCGAGGACTGCTAAGCGGTTAATATCTTACATATAAGAATTTTGATGAGCCTCTCTAGAACCGTTGATCTTAGATGTAAAGAGCGTAAGTGGTTTGAATTCCAGATCCCTTGTACTCCTAGTGAAGATTATTGTTTCTGTCTTGCACGTATTGTTAGTGAGACCCTATTCCTCACCAGACCCTTCCACCATTCGGAGGAGATTCCTTATTATATCAACATAGCCAATGACGTAAATGCCTGACTCTTCAAGGCTCGAGAGTAAGGAGTCAATTACAACCTTCCACAGAAAAGGGCATAACACCCCGTCCTGTGGACATCCTCTGGTGATTCTTCCACTAAAACTTTGTGACCAGTCGTGATCCTAATTTCCCTGTTTCTCTAGGCATTATTCGTTCCGTATTCAGTTTTTCCTCCACCACTCTCATCAGCTGATGAAGCGCGGATTCCGTTAACTTCTTCAGCGTGGTGTACTCTAAGTTGTCCATCAGCACCCTTTCCATCCTTCTAAACAGAAAGAATGCCATACTGTACGGACCACTAGATTTCGCCTCCATGTAATCCCATTTGCCTGGTTTCCACTTTACAGGTGCATGCCTTATTGCAAGACAGGTGACACTGAAGCCATGTTGCAATGACCTCGTTCTCCCACTATAGTTACGCAAGGATTATATACAAAAAAATTATAATTGGTACCTTATTAACTTTTCACAACAGCAAGAAAATGCCAACATTTGCGCTTCTTATGAAAAATACTATGACATAAAGAAACTTTACGCTCTGCACGTGAAAAAGCTTTCTTTATGGTAGACATACACCGGCTTTACCCGTTGAGGCTTTTCCAATGTTCGGAACTTTAGCTGAATGAGCTTTTCTGTGTACTGCTGAATATGCTGGCGGAACTCACCTGTGAGAAAACGAATCTAATTCGGTGTGAACGGATCTGGCTGTGCGAATTCCCCCCAAAAACAAACAGAAAAAAAGTAGTTCATGTATTTCGCCTCTTTTCGAATATTGTCAAGCTCCTTTGGTCCACTGCATAACTAGTCGAACCAGTTTTCTCTCTGAATCTGCTTCGCTCGCACTCTACTCGATTTTCTTGTTATGTTTATGGTGGAGTTCATGTTTGAATGTGGCTGGGCGCTTTTATTAAACACTGACGCAGGTTGGAGCTGGGTCCCCTGTGAACAGCCGTTGTAACTGAGCAGTTAAAGCAAAATTGTAGACGTCTGTAGAAGGCGATATACGACCGCTGTTTCTGGCGTGAACTTGTCACTTTTTATTTTAATTTCACGTCGTAAAAATTTTAGTTTAATTTGCAGACGAAATTCATTCAGCACGACATCCTCAAAGTTGGGCACGTTCGGAAATTTTTAACCGGTGATTTGTTGCTGCTGATGTTTTGTTGTTGTTGTTGTTGTTGTTATTAATATTGGCATAGTACAATTTTCTACCCCTCGACGGACGGATGTTGCGCACTACGACCCTCCCCTAACTGACTCGCCCCTCTACAGAAAACAACAAGTGAATAGAGTTTTGTGTGTCGGGATCCAGGACCCGATTTCACTTCGATTTGAACGTTTAAAAGTGGCGCACGGTCTTATTTTAGCGGATTTTAGAGCGCTTCCTCTTCGTGTGCTTTCACCTCTGCATCCGTTTGCTCTCCTGCAATCGATGTGTATCCGTGTGTTAGTGTGAGGCGACGAAACAGTTCGGCTAAGTCCTCTTATCCGACACATAACTAAGCTCGCTATAAATTTTCCCAGTGTCCATCTTATCGGCAGTTAGGCGAACCCACCAGTGATTAAAGTGTCCAGTAGCCGTGTCGAGCGTGTCACCAGATTTGTGCTTGAGTGCATTCTAGTGCCAGTGGGGCTCCACAGTGATCGTTAAACTCTTGAGCCTTTGAGCGCCTAAGTAGCAACAGTAGGGTCCAGAGCCGCTGAGGAATCTCTGCAAAAATGGCTGATGAGGAAAACAAGTTTGAAGAGAAGGAGGAGAAGGGAGAAAACAAGATGAAAAACAGAGGCCGCAAGGGAGCTCTGAAAAAGAAGAACGTCTACAACGTCAAGGATCATCGCTTCATCCCGCGGTTTTTTAAGCAGCCAACGTTCTGCTCCCACTGCAAGGATTTCATATGGTATGTCTAGCACATAAGCCAGTCTCCTCTTTTCACCCCATTGTGTGCAGGCCTTTTTACTCTGAACCATTTTCCCGAGTGCAACCAGAACCTCCACAACTTATTTAGTGCGTAGAAGGAATGAATCCTGTATACAAAGCAGGTCAATACCTCCGGCCCAAATAGGGTCATGAGCATCTACCAGGTATCTGGGCTCTGAGCGCAACGACTTAGCCACAATCAGGCAAGTCTTTTGGTTCTGATGTGCCGCAACGTTGTGCAAATCCGCTGTAGGAAGGAAAGAGCTCCTTCTACAGGGGGTGGGGACTGTAAGCGTAACAGGTTGTAATGCTGCAGGAGGCTCCTTGACATTCGTCTACCTTTTTGTGTGTATGTCGGCTGTCGAACTGTAATAAAGCATTTTTATATCAGAGGGGGTTAAGTGAATTCGTTTTGAAACCTGCAAAAAAGAAAATAGCAATTACGGAGCACTTAATGTGCCTTTGCAGAGCTACCACTGAAAATATGCTTTTCAAAAAAAAAAGTCTCTTTAGTTTTTTGTCATTTGTTTGGAATGATAAGCAGCAAGGAAAAAAGGATATTTTCTGTCGGAGCGCTTTAATGAATTTTTTTTTTTGGAAAAGCCACTCAAAAAAGCTTTTAAAATTTAATTGGTCGAATAAGTGGACTAATTAAAACAGGTCCAAGCTGTTGTTGACTTTTGAATGGATTTTAATTAAGGCGTTTTGCAGTTACGTTTGATGAGTTTTCAATTTGGGAATTAAAATGGAAAACCTCTGAACCATGTTCATGTAAATCCATTGAGAAATTTGCATAAAGTGGAATTTATTTATGAAATAGATTCGCTCGATTTAACATATGCGAATTTGTCTAGACTGGTCCATACCAGTTCGGTGGATTTGGTGTATTTAGTTAAGTAGAAATTTTGATGGACGGAAAGCACGCTAAAAACTGGTTTCTTAGGCATTTGATATAAAAAGTGTGGGATACAGAAGCCTGATGATTGCCTCTCTGTAAAAGGTCGAAAAAGTAGAGGACATGCTGGAAAATCCCTGTCTTTTTAGCGTCCGCAACGTTTCTCATGCAACGTGAGATCGGATATTATCATGAATGGCGACGATGCCTATCCTACTAATTTCCCATAGGGGATACCCTATGATTCAAAGCACACACTTAGGCATTGTTGCAATACCGTGCCTTTAAAATTAAACAACTTTTCTACTATTGAAGTAGGGAAATACTGTAACCGAAAATCCAAATGGCTTAAATAATTTGTTCTTGTCTTTCATTGCCTCTACGGGAACTGATCACCGGAGATTATGCGCTGATTTTGATGATATCCTTGTGGTTCCTAATCCCTCTGAAGGTTTCTCTTTTGCCTCAGTCAATGATATCCATAAGATCAAATGCAAATATGCTCGATGGATCGCATCCTAAATTTGTTAAAATCCGATTTCAAATAATTTTCCCCATGTGCAAAACATTATTTTAAAAAAATTATACCAATTTCTAAAGGGTCTGCTAATTATGTTGAGTATCATCTGATATCGATCTTCTCCTTTCTATCGAAAACCTTCGGAAAAGCATTGCACTAACAAATAATTGGTTATCTCCTTAGATAGTGATAGAGTCACAATGCTGGCTCTTTTAGATTTTTTGAAAGCATTTGATAGAGTCAATCACCAACTCTTAAATTTTTCTATGTTTTAAACGAAATTCCGCAGGGTTCTATAATTTGTCATCTAGCGTTTAACGTTTTTATGTATGCAAATGATAAGTATACCCCTTTTATACCCTTTTATGTAAACTACTTTACTGATTTGATTGCAGTTATCTCATTTCGCACCTGCATAATTTGCAATTGAAATTATAGTAGTCTGGATCTATATGAAATATATCCTCATCGTCACTCTGCAATAAGATTTTTTCTATCAAAGGCAAACAGAAATAGAATTTCTTATGCAGATTGCTGGAAAAAAAAGTCAGAGTTTATTCGAGTCACTTCTGTAGTCGTTAAATTGATGTTCATACCTAACTAAAACTTGTAATCGCATTGAGAACTTCAAGTAAAAATTTTTACACGATTACTGGACTCTTGTGAAACTTAAATCAGTCTAAAAGAAGAAAAAAATTTTTCGAAGTTTTCATCGCGTTGCACTGTCACGAAGTTTTTCTCATTACATAAGGACGAAGTGAGTGGAAGTGATTCCCCACAGTCCGGAGTTCAGACTTTTTTAATCTTGAATCAAGATGAAAGTTTCCTGGGTGGGAGATCAGGTCGCTATCCAATTATTAAAAATTAAGTTCAGCACATTTTCAGAGTTTTTAATGTTCCCAGGAGACGTGTAACAGCGGATGTAAACAAAAAAGCTCCCACTGAACCACTATACCATCTAAAGCTCTCTAATTAGAGGTATATAAGCGGAGCTGTCTAATCAGGCCCAGGTTATTTGTTTTACTTTAACAGTCTTTGTTTATATGCTTACAATGTTGATGGAGTTTGTTTAGGTGGAGATGTTTCTGAAATTATACTTCTCTGCACTGAACCGACAGCCTTTTGTTTTTCCACGAAAGCAGATTTATTTTCATTGCGTTCTACCATTTGAGTTAATAAAATTTCAGAAAAAAATACGTTCTGCTCTAAATACAGGACCGAGCCTAAGGTTTTAGAAATAATTAGGTTAAGACTGCAGAATAGAAACTCTATTCCCTGAAGTTGCATAACCTTTCAGTTTCATAGTAATTCTTCATTTCACTCATAAAGTTTTACGATGCCTACATAAAAGCCTTAATCCAGTTTTATACAAATTTAATACCATCAATAAAAATTATTATATATTTGAAAGAAATTGCAAATAAAGTTTAATGAAATTTTGGCTTGGATTGATGAAAATAAATTGCAACAAGTTAAGACATAAAAGTTCATGCGAAACAGGAAGCAATGTTCACAATACCTTGTACTCTCGGAAAACTTTTATTTTCGACAGCCCTTTCAAAGTATTAGTACTTCGGTAGGTAAGCTCCCAAGAAGACCTTTAATGTATAGCAACACCAGGAGCACCATTGTTCTACCAGTATCGATCCTTAAAACTAAACTTTGCCAGGAAGCGTATTTATATGTGCAAAGTGCTATGCTTCAGTTTTAATAAAGCCCACGCTAATGGTTAAGTGGGCCACTACAAGCTTGCTTACTAACAGGTAAGAAGGAACACCGCGGACAAGAAGACAGATAATGAGGCTTTTGTCGACTCAGCGTGACAAGAACGAGATGAGCTAGAGATTATTTTCTTCCTTTACAGCTAAAAACAAGGACATTAAAAGATCTAAACCGTATTTAGAGAAAACGGTGAGGAAGACCCACACTATTTTTCCTAATACCGGACTCGGCTGTGGCCCTCGAGTTTATTATGTAGCCAGCTCCAATTCCTCCTGGGCTTCAAAAAATACAACACGGAGGTCAAAGCAATCCTAGAGGCAAGCAGATACCTTAACTTCAATCTTCACGAAAAGCTAGGCAACTTACACAATTTTTATGAAATCCTTCGATACCTTTATATCGAGGAGAAACTGAAGAGGGACAGCTTCCAATTGTCTTCCTCCTCCATGGCGATGACCTCTAGATATTTCAGTGGGCTTATCGCAAACTGGGTAAGTGATCACCTTCGTCAATTATGGAAATATATTCACAGGTCGACTATGTGGTCGGACCTCTTATAGTAACCTATACGAATTCTTCGGGATTTTCGCAAAACAAGGAGAAAATACAAGATATTATGTGTTTTGATCTATTTCTTCCAGTAAGAAAAGTGTCCAGGAAAGAATAAATACACTCGAAATTCACTGGTTTATGGATTCAGATCCTCAGTCAACTTCTATTATATTATCTTTAAATTTTTAAACTGACGCACCTTAAGGTTATCAATTAACAGGAATTTCTTCAACAATGAATACATCATTTTATACTCCTCGAAACTATCTCATGATTCTAAATTTATTCCTTTTAATCCCTCTGAGAGCTTTTCCTTGCATCCGTTTCAATTTAATCATACCCGAGGCGATGGTTCAATTCAAAGATTGTTCTTGATACAACATCCTGATCTATAAACGGAACTAAAAGGACCAAGGCCTCAGGACTCATGGAAAAGGAAATGTAAGATTAGGCTATTTCCTTGTAAATTTAAAACGCTCCTACACAACCTCTACTAAGAATACAGGATGCACCTCCACCATTCAAATAAATAAATAAAAATTTATTTGCATTGAAAGAAATCGAACTGCCAAAGGTAAAGAAAAAATCCAAAAAAAAACAAAATTGAAAACTCCCTGGGCGATACTCCATATACGATGTGAGCTAGGAATCTTTCACATAATCCACTCCTGAATAACTACAACATTTCAAATTTTTCATACCAAGTCAAATATTGGATCTGAACTGAAGCAACTACGGTAAATGTATTAAAATTCATATACACCCATTCCCCCCGCACTTTATGCACAAATATGCAAATAATATTCAAAGTTTCCACTTTCATCAGGATTCTCGGAAAATGTTCCCAGACGAATGAAGATACAGTCATATAACACGAAAGAATTTGAGAGTTGGGTTCGAGAGCAGCTGCGTCGATTTAAAAGGCAAATAACTTCTGTGGACTGAAAAGAGGATATCGTTGAAATTCGGTACGAAATTAATTTACTCCTCTTTCACTGTTCTAGATAAATAGATAAATCGAATTAAGTGTTGCACGTTGAATATTAATATCAGTTGAATAGAATGCCCATGAAGTGTTGATCAAATAAACGTCCTCGACATCGTTACACGCATAATGAAAAGGAATCGATCGATTGAAGGCCATCATACATAGAGAAGATTAAAATCGAGGCCTTTTCCACTAAAATTCTAATCCAGTTAGTTAAAGGAAAATTAAAAGTATAGATTTTTAAATGAATTATTAAAGGCTTCTCCAAGTAATGGGATCAAGCCATTGATAGAGTGGGAAGTAAGAATTGAAAAATGTTTTTTTCCTATTTGAGTAAATGGCTGTCATCAGTTAATTAATTAATTGTCACCATTCGCTACGACAACGGACAATTAGACACAGCCACTTCACTCACCTCGTTCTTTCAGAACTAGCGATCCCGAGCAGGTCGGCAAGAAACCTTCAATCCTAAGTCCTTTTCCAAGAGTGACTTGACACACTTTCTGAAAGCATAACAAGGGCCGTCAACTTTCTTGTTTCAACCAGACTTTGACATCACCACAGGCTACTGGAACACTTACAATCATGGTTTTAGCAGTTTCTACGACTATGCCTCCACAGAATTTTGTCAAACCACTGTATATGAAGTTTACTACCTTTCTAATTTCGGTAGTTTCCCTCCCTTGAGCTTCGTGTGGTTGTCCGCTCTGGTAACATTGCCATATTTTATAATCTTAATCATGTTTAATTTACGCCAATGGCCAAGAGGGTTGAGACGCGCATCTGTAGACCTTCTCCTCACTGGGCATGGGTTCGAATCCTGCACAGGATGTGGCGATTTGTTAGGTCAAAATTCCCCAATCGCCTTTGACCTCCACCTAAACAGTGTTGTATGCATCATAGGGTTGTGCCCTGAATGTAAGCAATACCACAAAAAAATTTTAGGAGTCCTGAAAAATTCGTATACACAATTCATGATTCGTCCGTTGTCTGTATTCACTATCTATCTCGAAATCCACTATGAATAGATCACTTCTAGCGCTGTCTTTTTTATCCGATCGCTACTCGATGGAAATTTTTTTTTTCAATTTTTTTTTTTACCTCACTGAAGTGAATCCTGTGTAATATACATTATACAGTTTTAGTACGATTGTTACGAGGTTCAAATCATTAATCCACTGAAGGATCTGCTTGAATACGTTACATTTTGGACCCACCGAGAACATAATACATTTTCGTAATATAAATTCTACTTCTAGCATTAGTATCATCGAGAGGGTACTACTTTGTTTGAGCCTTTTGTTTCTTTTTTAAGATAGTGGATAATCCTGTGCTGTGCTGTGTACACAGTTAGGAGAAGGGAAAATTTTTTGGGGGAATTTTCCTAAAACATAAGGTATTATTTTCGATGTGAATCAGAACTGTAACTGTAAATCTTTTAATAACATTGTGGGAAAGGACCACAATTTTGCGATACCGATAAGAGCCTCTCGTACGCTTACTTAATATCCAATAAAAAGTGGTGAACTGAATGTTATACTCGTAACAATTCTGCATAATTTTCTGCACAGTAAAGATCTGACCAATTATCGATCTTGGTTTTCATAATGATTCCTATCTGAATTCAAAGGGCAATCCTATGATACATACACAGAAGCTTGAACATTGAGCCAGGGTACGGCAGGGCTCCGTGCTTCCATCTACTCTTTTTCTGTTATTTACTTATGTCATTTTATCCTTTACTTCAAACACAATCCATAATTTTACAGATGACAGCATCCTCGATTTGACGTACTGCTTCAAAACAGCCATTGATTCCCATGGAATTCTTTCATATTCAAACAAAGTTGCTATCAAAATGACAATATGGATTTCACTTCTTCATAATTGTGAAGCTGCAATGCTGAAAATTATATCTGCAACTCACACAGCACTAGAATCAGTTTAGGGTTTTGGTTTTGTAAAATTTCAGTAAAGCTTTCGATTCCATGAGTCATATATGATTTTTTTAACTAAATCAAAGTTTCCTTTTTCCTCATTTGGCATTCATTCTTTTTGGTAATTTCCTCACTGGACGTAAGCAGGTTGTAAATGTTCTCAAGATACTTTTTGAAACCCTCATTTGATTACTGACGGTGTACCGCAGGGATCAATTTTTGGACCGGTCCTGTTTAGCCTATAAATCTGCTTGCCTGATATAATTTCTGGTCTAAATTAGTAGGTTTAATGGAGGAGGCATAAGTCGGCTTGAATCTTGAACATATCCAGCGTAATTTAGATCTATATTCAAGCAAATAAAAATATTTTACCGTTCATACTTCAATGGATATTGTTTGGACAAAAATTCTGGTGTTTTTCTTTATATATTGTTTCTTACGCGTCGTGCTCATGGTTAGAGTCGTTTTCTTCATTTCGTACTTCAGAAAGACATAGTAGAATATCGTAAAATTTCTAAAATCCTTCACGACGTTATCCGAATGTAGAATAAACTAGCATCCTCTATTTTCTGTGTAGACTATAAGCCACAATTATTTCTTTTTTCATTGGCCTTCCACCACACCTACGGTGTAACATCATAAAATATCTCTTGAGCTTTGACCGCATTTAGAACAATTTTTTAAATGTAGTTCTGTCTCTATTTTAATATATAATTCCTTCTACTTATCATCGCATAGACGAGTTATTAGTGTACAAAAAGCATTCCCAAAGGCTTCATCACCTTTTTAATTAAATCGACCGCAGTGATCGCAGCGAGAGGGGGTTATATTGAATAGCAAGATTTAAGATGCATCCCTTAAGCTTTTATAAGTTCATTTATTCGGAAAATATTTGTTTTCCATGTTTTAACAGAATTCCCTTTGTATTTAGGAATTTAAAATGCATCAACTTTGAAAAAGTAAAATTCTTAAAATCCGACAACAATATTAATTGGAACTTTTCGTTTCTGGTCGCATTGAATTTGTAATAAGGAAAAATCTGTTTTTTCTTCTTAAACAAAATTTTTCCAATTCAAAATATGCTACAGTAAACTTTTAAACATGTTCGCGTAGACTTCACGCTTCCATAAATTAGGTGAATGACTGCCAAGCCAAGCCAAGCCAAGCAACATATTAAAATGTGAAAGCCGAAGGCTGTTGGTAATTTCCATTTCTAGCTAACAGAATATTAAACATACAAAGCTGAATACTAACTAGGCAGATCCATACAATACAAAAACGAATCTGTTCTAATGTAACGAAGGGCACAGGAGTTATTCTGGAGCATCCTCTTAATTATGCGGATTTGTTAACCGGGAAATTTTACTTGAATTAATAAATCCAAAATTACCAACGTCTGTGGAATGTTTATTAGTGGGTCTGGTACTGAGGGGGGTGAAATCAACTGAAATTTGCGAAATATAGGCCGATTGTCGTCATAAATTATATTTTGGGTATTGACGTAAAACTACAGTAAATGGTGTTTCGTGGAAAAATTTAACTCTGTTAACAAGCAAAAAATCGTGAAAGCTTCGCAAATATTTTTGCGGGTTAGAGAAATTTTATGATTTCTTTCTACAGAAAAAGTAATTCTGGCCGTAGTAATATATACGTTTCAGTACATTTATAGGCATTTAGGAAAATTCCTTTATTTTGTGGAATTTCTACACTGAAGATGCACAAGATAATGAAGATACTAGAGATAGTTCCAACTATTTGAAATTCTATGTTTTAAAAGCTTACATGTTGTCAGCAAGTATGTTAGACGTCCATTTCTCTTAGAACGAATAAACCAGCTGGTGGTAATTTTTATTACATTTTAATTTCATCACCGTAATCTGGGAAACATCCAGGTGGAAGTACAAGAATCGTATTTTCAGGCACAGACAGCTTTCCTTGTTTCTATGTGCTTTGAGTGCACTGCATCTTGTTTATTATCACATCTGCGATTACCAAAATATTTCCTGGATATATCTTAAAAAGTATCCTGGCAGGAGCGTATACAAATTAATAGGTAAATTGTACGTCCCTTAATATGGTTGTAATTGTCGAAATATAAAGGATGTTCCGGACCAAGATGCCTTCCGGTATACCACCTGATTCCTTCAGGTGAGCTGATCAAGAAGTTGTTCCGCTTTATCGCAGGGATCTCTACTAGATGTGATGCTATTCACCTTATATTACAAATGATTTTTTGGTATGATAATAATTACTGGCTTAAACCACAAGGTTTTGCAAGGAGAGATCAAACTTTCCATATTATTTTTTTTAAAAAAGGGCACACCTCTGCAATTTAGAAAAGAAGTTTGGTATAAAAAATTCTAGAAAAGCAACAATTTACTGCACATAATACTTTTGTCCTAGAAATTTCTCATGTCCTATAGAAAAAATATCCAAGTAAATTCTCTGGTTATTATTTATAATTAACCGATGAATTTTTGAAAAATCATTTCATTCAATTTGATCTCATTAACCTTTCTCAAAGACTGTACAATAATTTCCTTTTAATATCAAATCAAAAAGTCCTTTAAAGTTATTCGACACTAATTCAATTAACTTCAAAAAGAAGTCAAATTCTATGGAACTTTGTGTGGCAGCAACCCCTCTATCAATTAACCAAAAGCATTTTAATTACTTCAATTTCAGAAATTGCAAATTCCTACAATCTCAGAAAGTGTATTCATGAGCTGCAGTGTTCAAAATGTAGAGCAGCTTTTTTTCTTTTACTTTAAAAGTTTCGAAACTTAAAATTCGGAAACATTTGTTAATAACGACTTTTTCTGTAGAATCGAATTTTGACATAAAATCCCCAGAACTCCTGGAGAAATGTCGCCGTTTTGAAGTGTTTCTTTTTTACATCACAGCGCAAAGTTATTTGATCACCAGTCAAGTGATATTTTCAGAAATAGTATCATATCAGTTATCAACAAACAAAATGTTATCTAAAACTGCGTGAGAATTAAACGTGAATTAAATTTTCCACTCAAGTAATAAAAGATCTGTTAGGACAGAAATTAAACGATTATTGTTTATGGTTTGGATGGAAATTATCAAATAATAACCCTGGCAGAATTGCCACTTATAAATGAGTCATATCCACGAGGATATAATATGAAGCTATATAAACAAACTGGGTTTTATGTAAACACAACATGGAGGTAATACCATGCCCATATGATATTTTAGTGCCGTAATAAAAAGAGATGCGAAATGCGAAAATGTCAAAGAATTAATGAATTCACTTACAATGCAACCAGAGCAGAGAAAATAATTCAACAAGAGTAAAAATAGAAGACAGAGATAAAAGTATTAACTGAAGATTTTCTTCCTAAATATAGGTTCCTAAATATAGGAAATGGTATTACCCTGCAAGATTTGTTCCTGACCGTGGGACTAATTTATTCTCTGCACGGCTATAGTCCAACCTGTTACGCTATGAACACTCACTCGAAGACTACTACATACCTAGATGATTTTGTCAGCAAGATAATCTTTTGCAAAGATTTTTAGAACAGGCAATTGAATCGAACTCATACCCTACACAATTTAATCTTTAAGATCTTACTTTTATAAGAACAAGGATGACTCTCTTAGGATCTTCTTGAATTGTTTGTCTCTATCTATTGGAGTAGTTTGGGATACAGGAAACGTATGCGATAGTCTCGTTCTACATAGACCAACCACGGTGCATAGGATTTTTAACGTTTATACCATGTTTCGTTCTTCAGTAGCTAGCTTAGCTCCAACCTAGCTATCCCTCTGATGAATCTGGGGCTCAAACTCAACTACCCCACATGAAAATTTTTGAAATTTAGCTCAACATAAATTGATAGCGTTGGGAAGAGGGAAGTTTCAATAAAAAATTATAGCAAATTACTATCAAAATGATGTTCAGTGAAAAAAGGAACAAATTGTTCCCTTTATTTACCACATCATATGGAATTTCACACTTTGGGACTCCTAATATAATTAATTTCAGTTTTAGATTGGTTGGTCACATATCTAGAATCAATATCCACAGGATGCCTAAATTTTTCATGAAGGTGGATCCCAAGGATTAACCGAAATGAGGGGAGACATAATTAAAGAGACGGACAAATAATCCCTTCTTGTGAATTTCTGACTACGTAGGTCTGTGTTTCACGTTGCCTGAAACTTTTAGAGTTTTGATTAATGGCAACAAATATCAATCAATCACATACCAATACGACGGTCCTTTTACCAGCTACCCTGTTAACACCGTGGGTCCCACATGGCAGAAATATGATTGCCGGGGTATAAATATTTGAGCAATAATATTAATTTTGCTCTCAAAGTGAAATGAAATACTTTCTTACTTTGCTTTATTTTCCTCCAGGGAAACTAACATCCATTTTACTATGGTTTACTTTAAGTCTGAAAATTTTTGAGCTTTCAAGTTGCTTTGCTCTTGGGAAATACTGGTAACCTAGCTTTTATTTTATTTTATCTTTAAATACTCTAATTACTCTGGTTTGCTGTAAGAGACTTCTACAGTAAGTTCAACTTTAACGAAAGACAAATTAGTGGATATTCAAGAAACAGAAGTGGAGCAGAGTGTGGAAACTGCAGGGATAAATCTTCTCGTTTTCCTAGTTCTCGCGGTGGTATGTGAAAAGTGAAAACAAATTACAAGTGTTAAAGGTAATTCTTAAAAATTGCTTCGCAACTGAGAAGAATTTTCATAAGACAGACGTTTTCCATAGTCATAATTCCTCTTTAATATCATTTAATGTTTCCTTAATGTAATATATTTAATACCATCTTTAACACCTCCCAATTAATACCGTTTTTATCCTCAACAACAGCCCCAATTTTTTGTACTTAAAGGGCCATAAAAAATGAATCCTGAAATGAACCTGAAATCACTGCAGCCTTTGGAGGAGTCGAACCCATTCCCACAGGACAGAAAGTTTGTATACGTGCCTGCTTAGCCGCCGGCGTGAGTGATGAGAAATGATTTAAAAAGGAAAAAGCAGTCTGTAATGGGAGGGATAAATTTTTAGACTCGAATATCTCATTAATTATGGGGCCTTAAAGGATGTATTCGGAAGGGCACTACCGTAGCTATACCGTCATTTTAGTCCCCACATCCTGATTCAGTCGTACCCCCTATTTCCCTATTACAATATCACTTATGTATAGCAATCACCAGGCATTCGTTTTTCAAATAAACCAGATTGGTTCACCATGGCCCTAGAACGAGGCAGTATTGTGAGCAACCTGCCCTTAGGTAGACACGCGGACTGACTCATTTTATAAGAAGCAATTCAAAGTATACTGTTTATTTCGTTATAGATAAATAAGTAAAATATTCAATTAAAAACGTGTTGTTATCGTTAACTTGCTGGATTTAAGTATATTAAAGCTCATCATCGACTTCCGGTGTAAAAAAATTATGTGGTCCTTCGAGCCGGATGTGAGAAAAAGAAAAGAAAACAAACAATAAGGATTGCATTCCATTTCTATTAAAATTCAGTTTAGCGCCCGCGTACTACATATTATCCCTTGTTAGAATGACTTTAGATAAAAAATTGTATAAATTTAAAAGAGCACACTTGACATATTTACTATCATAAAAACTGACAACTTCCTTTTGGTCCTTTCCACTCTTGTTACTAGATGTCGACGAAAGCTGACCACCTCCTTTGGGATCCATTCCTAATGTTCTTTTCTTGGTACCATATTGTTCTTTCCTTATTTTTATATATTTATATTGAAGATGTGAAGAAATTGGTGATATGAATTATAACTTTAACTTCCAATCTAATCAGGAATTTCACTCCCAGTTGATTTTTATTAGGTTGGCATAGCAGACTTGTTAACATTAGGAAAGGAACTCATAGATACCTTTTTTGATTTGTTAAAAAAATCTTTCTCGCGCAATTACAAAGGCAAAATTCAGTGCTTAAACCAAGGTTTACCATCAACAGATATGAAAATCCTGTCGCCCACGTTTTATATAATACAAATAATTCTGTTCAATTGGATTTCTGAATTGAATACGTTAAAAAAATTGACAGTTGGCTTGATTGATCACAATATTATTTCCTAAAGTACTTCATCACTCGTCTATAAGTTTTCTTATAAAGTAAAACGACAGCAATTTCATGCCAGTCATCCAATCACTTATGTATATATATATATCACTCGGTGACCCCAATTTGCTTCAATCAAGATATATTGATCAAATGACGACCTACAATCTTACAAGTGATTTGAAAACATCACACAATCCACAGCCTAAAATACAAAAACCACGTGGCGTGATTGACATAATTTCACAAAATGTAAATTTTGCTGCCACAATAGATACATATACGCGAAAGTAATCTATGTCTGCCCAACTTGTTTTTGCCGGCAACTTTAACGCCACTCACTTTAGATACAAGCCACATACATGCATCAGATTCAATTTCAGCACTTGTCGGCTGCTTTTAGATTCAATTCTGACGGTGAACGCGGTTTTGATTGCCGCGATGGTGTAAATTGGAGAATATAGTGATCAGCGAGTTATGGTTCCGTCTAGTTGTTGACAAGTACTAATTAACATTGGTGCAAAGTGGAAGAACTCTTAAATCTTCGGTTAAGATAAGTTTAGCATGACAAGATTCATGGCCAAACTTAATTTAACACAACAAATTTTCGGAATATATCACCGTTTTGCTTGCAGGTATTTTGTGGAATGGTGAAATACTAATTAGTTTCATAAATATTTAGCTTATATGTTTTCAAAACTTTTTTCATTCGTTCGTCTTTTTTTTTATTCGTCATTGATACGTACTAAATTTGTCAGATTCATCATTATACATATATAAGTATATAAGTTTTTCAAACATGAGGGTTCTGTCGACAAAGATATAAGCTTAGAGTATACTCAATTCTAATATGTCATTATTACTTTATTCCGATATCCACAATATTTTTAACTACATAAATAATTTCGCTTTTCCTTTAGAGTGCCGGTTATTAATTTAAAGGTAAGGTCAAAGAAATTAAGGAATGATCTCCTCAGAGTTTGGATTCAAAGCTCCACCGAAGGAGGATAAAGGATCTTACTTTGACCTTCCACTAACCTGTCTGTACGGGCGTTGAGGCCGACATCCTCCACCAGGATCCGAGATTGCAAATGACACTACACATTTGAAAGTACACCTTATGTTTCTAAGTGGAGGTTAAAGCTATACTGGAAGCGAGCAAATAAATTTCGAATTTTAAGGGATCGAAAATCTCTCGGCAGCTATTAAAATTTTTTTTTTCAACGATATATCAGCTATTATTAAATATAACGCTACTTAATGTACATCCGTGTAGAAACCAATAAATATTCCAACACGATTTTAAATGAAGATTAAAATACAGAAAAACTTCTGTGATTGTACGCCTAAAGCATATTGAAAAAGCGGAACTCTTACTAACCATCTGCCTTCCTACAAAATATAAAATTCAAGTTAAAACGTTTTCAATTCTGAAACTTAGCCAAAACGCACCTGTCGCGGAAGGAAAACAAAATTGGAACTCCCAGGCCAGTTGCCAATAAAACGAAGAAAAAAGTTCAAAAATATTTACTGCCCTACTTCAATTTCGTAAACGTTTTTAATTGGAAAAGTTTTCCCTCGACAAATTCAATAAAAGTAAGAAAAAATGTTGAATATTTTCGTTTGTTGCCCCTCATTACGAATTCATTCATTTCCATCTCAAGGGTCGCAACCTTAAAATTTTCCCAGAGCACAACAAACAACGCAGCAATCTTCGATGCCTGAAAATTCGAAAATTTGACAAGGGCATAGAATATTTATTTAACCAATGGCGGATATTCCACTGGTCCAACAAGTGGGAGAATGCCACGACAAAAACAAGTCTAATGTTGACATTTCCCATTTGCGACTTTATAATGGATGGCACCCTTTGATAATTTACTGAGATTACTTCCATCCTTTTGGACTTAGCTCCTTATCTATGGAAGGGCCTAATTTAATGGAGGCACCAAACCCAGAACGAAACTATTTTAAGGCACTTTTAATTGTCCAGAAAAAAAAGAAATCCCGAAATGTGTATCGAAGGACTTTAATGAGTTGCTTTTTTTTGGATAACAAACTGCCCAGAAGCTTTATATATCGACCGAAAAAGAGGATACGGGGCCCCCAGCCCGCATTCCATGCGGCCATTCAACTGAATCATGTGGGCTTAGGGCTCGACTGTTGCATTCGTTTTCAGTGGAATATCGATTTCTCGGCGTTCCTTAGCACTTGAACCGGGTGATAATATAGCTAGCAACGGAGTTGGCTTCACCAAGCCATATATGAACAATTTATGGAACTTGTTCCAAGGGATTTCCTTCGGTGATTCAATTTACATTGTCCTGCACCGCTCCAAGTGTTTCACAACTTTCCTCGCTAAATCTTTCATGCACAAGCTACAAAAATATACACGTTCTGGGCCAGCCCTGCACGACGGCACAAGATAGGACGTTCTGGAGTTATGGTTATAGTCCGAGAAAATGAACATTTCAATGCACGACCACCTAAGTAAGGACAGTGACAAGCAGGTGGTTGGAATATTGATTTTCCACAATATTTTGTGTTTAGAGGTGGGTATTTTGTGAAGAATTGTTCGTCTGACGGACAGTATGTGTGCGAAGGAGCTTTCATGGAATGGCAATGTCAGACCACGTCAACATATGTCACCACTTTTAAGCACAATCGATAAAGACCATCCCAAAATCACTTCCTTTCCAAACTATTTCCACAGGATCTTCATGAAAATCCCTTTTTAATGAAACTAATCCGGTTAGCACGTACGTGACCCCGTTGTGCTCACATTGGATAAGTACTATGTAAATTTCTTTATGCATTGCGGATTTAAAAAAAAAAACACACGGGTCGTTCTAAAGCTAAATAAAGGATTTGGATTAACTGAAAAAGTCGTCTTCTCTTTACAGAAGACGAGTGGATTTTTGACGATGACATTTGTTATCAAGGACGTTTTTTTCTTTTTCGAATAAAAGAGCGGGCTTTTGAAGTCCACAGAAATTTACCAAGGATTTACGTAATAGCGCTGAATTAATTTTATTGTGGAAGACTGAGAATTGTAAGATAAAAAGATACGCTAAACCAGAATAAGAGTTCCATGAGTAATACGTAACACATTGATGCCTATTCTGGCAAAATTTTCAAAGTCGTTTCAACGTTAGATGACGTTGATGTATCTCATCTTAAGTGTTAGCGTTAGTTAAAAGATTCTTGCCTCACACATATAATTTGGAATCTGTAAACTGTGTTCTTCCAAGGTATTACAATCCTACATCTTATACGCCCCTCGACTTACTTCTGGTGTCCAACGAGCTTCTATCTACCCATATCTATCTATAAGGAAGGATATTTCCCAAGGGAATTCTTTGGGTCCCCTGTAGTTTTGCATGATACTAAACCTTTCAAGGCTGTTGAACAATATGGACTACAGTTATAGAATCAAAAACGGATTCTTCGGGGTTGCTCGTCTGGAACCAACCACCACCTGAGAGAGCTACTGATGGTCACCTACTCCTTTAGCCTGGATATTTCGATGGATTCTGAACTGGATTCACAGACAGAATCTTGATAAAGATCGGACCCAGTCTAGATCAGAGATCGCGAACTCAAACACAGCAAAGGGGCCAGTCATATTAGAGGCGAGCGGTGTTCAATATTATTCTGAGTCCCCAAAAGATATCAGAAACATATATTTTTAGTAACGAAATTCGCAAGACCTCCAGTTTGCGACCCCTGGTCTTTGATTTGATTTGTTTTTACAACTATATAAGTAAGAATTATAGCAAAGAATAATAGCAAAGATCCTGAACTATTAGAACATAGAAAAAGTAACGTGGAACTAATCACACAAATTCAGAAAAAAATGGTACGGAAATTGAATACAGGAAATAACATTTTGGGAGCATGTGATTCCGAAGCCGTGTTCTGTTCAGTAGTGTTGTTTTGTAACAAAAGAAAGCTCCAGGAGTATTGGAGTAGTATTATATTTATACTGAAGTTCCAGACCTAATATGTTTTGTTAACATATCCATAATGAATAATCACTAGCTGTCCGAAGTTACCCAAGAAAGAAAGTCCATAACGAAGTTACCCAAGAAAGAAAGTCCATAACCTGCGTATGGTACACCCGTAGACATTGAAGGCGATCTTCACACGTTGCATGTCGTTAAAAAAAAACTCGATGTACTCCATATCGCAACCTTTGGGCAGACGCAGTTGTAGAGGCAATAAAGATTCTGCGAGGGTCTCCATAACAGGTGATGATCACAATTATGGTATAATTTCTTATTCTACAATTCGATTCTATTGAAATGATCGTTAGGTGATAGAACTAAATATTTGAGACTAAATTATTAGTACACTATATTAATCCAATAAATTTTGATTCTTGCACCTGAATAATTCAATTGTCAACCTCGTAGAGCTCCACCCTGATAGTATTCTCCGATTATCGATCGACACAGCCCTGGCACTTCCCTACTTTATCTTTTCCGCTGCTCTTTGCACAGCATTTTCTACAATCCCATTTAACAATATCTCGTAGTCAAATGATTTTATGGTAGGAGTATGGCGGGAAGTCATGCTACCGATTAATTCGAAAGACATGAAAATCGCAAATTGAAAGTGAATACCATTATTGCTGGCTGCATTGCATAGGTGAATGTATAATCCAAGGAGAAATTCAAAGGTTACCTGCATCTAATGCTTGCATGTAGTTCAAGAACGAAATTCCTTTTGTGACACCGTTCCGAAGCCATAAAAGAAAGACTACGGCGAAATTAAGTGCTAGCTTAGCTTAAAAATTATGTTAGCTTTCTTGAAGGGCCCACTGCAGTATGGCACCCAACCGGCTCCTGCTGCACATTTCCTTGGACATTGTAGGGCTTCTAGCTGGCTGGTCACGTTGGCTTACCGTCCATTGTGCATCCATTACACGGTATGATTATATATTTAATGCAATTTTCATGCCAATAAATATTTAATAAGAAAATCGCTTTTACGTAGTGGCACTTTAGTGTGAGGGTAGTTGCGTTGACCGGGTGTGCAAAAATCAATGTGCTTTTTGTAGCTAGGGTTCATTTCCTTTGGGGACCTTTCAGGTATTCATGGAGGTTACTTTTACATCACCTGGAAAGCAGGCTAGATGATTGTGACCAAATAAGATGTTAAAATACCGAAGGTGTTTTAAAGAAAATACCTCTGGACATTTTTTTGCAACTGTACGTGATACTGAGAGGAGAAATTGATTGAGCCCCTGGAAGAAGAAATTCTCTTGGCTATGTGACAGGGATCAGATAGCACTACTACCAAACAGGATGCCTTTATCTTAAAATTCAGGCTAACAGGACAAAGTAAATGATTCAGGGTTATTGGTTAAAGGACGACGGTTTGTCAATTCAGATAAAAAAAAGGACCTGAAACTCCCAACACGTCTAGGCAATAAACTAAGCTTAACACAGAGTATTAGGATGTGACAAGAACTACTTTTTCTTACCCGGAAGGGTGCCTTTAGACCTTCTTAATTTACGATAATGTGTAATCTTCTCTTGAGGTGGAAAACTACCCTGGCTGTGTTAGCGTGTTTATAGATTAATAACAACAAAAAAAGAACGCAATTGACTGGTATTAAAGGGGTCGCAAAGTACAAGGTAGGTAAAATTTTTGGTACGAGATCCTGTGTTTTCCTCTGAGATGCAATATCCGGAAAATAGTGCGGAATAAAATTAATTTCGGGATAGAATTGAACAATTGAATACTCTTGACAATTATTGAGACTAATTATAAATAAAATGAGTTCAGGAAGTTCATGAGCATAATCTATTCCCAGGAACATTTTAAAAAGCGAAGGGTCCACTGAATGGTTACTTTGATTCAGTTTAATGTTATTGTCACTGCGGTTATCATCAGGCATTCAATTATGGTGTCCTGACCAATTAATTAGTCTCGGTTACATTCGCGAATCAATCAATTATGTTGGGTAGCATAATTTCAAATTACAGTGCAGGAAATTTTAGCAGTTTATCGTGACAGAAATTAGATTTAACTATGAGTGATGACTGTCTAGCAACTTCTGCCATAAATTTTGTTTCCCCTCGTTTACAATTTTCGCTGGTTAAAAAATTTAACGAACTGATCATTTTTTGAAGTCATCATACGATTGAATGCTAACTGACTTAGTCAGCTTTGGAGACTTACAAAAGAGAATTGATTGCGATGTAAAATTGTAGGTATTGACTATCATAAATACTTCGAATTGCTTTTAGGATAGGTTTTCCCAAATATGTGAATGTGATGCAATATTATCATAAACATACACAGGAGCGGTCCTCGTATGGACTCCTGTGCAACCCCATTCGATATTATTAGTGAATTCTACTTATAATCATGCAGCCTGACAACCAGTCTTCGATATATATGACTATAGAAAGTATTTGTCAACCTTAAAAAATTTATCTTTTAAAGCCGATTCCAAAGCCTAATGAATATAATTTACACGTTTGCCCAGGGGCAGGATACACTTTATGTTTTTAATAGTTCTGTTATACAAAGTCTAATAGAAAGCATTCAAGTTGGTTAGTGACGGGATTATAATCCCTGAAACAATTCTTTAGAGCACTGATGCCATATTCCACGTCTTGCATGCTTTTATCACTAATTGAGTGGACATTATTCTAATAAAATCTCATGATTGTGGATCTCTGTTTTCCCCCTAAATTAAAAGCTGCAGGTATTGAAGAAAAATAGCATCTCTAGGTTGTCTTTTTCCTACGACTTACAGAGAATCCCTGAGTTTTACTCCCACGGTTAAAAAAGGATTTTGGATTTCCCTACAAGTACACTGAGCAAATATGGATTGAAGTACAAGAAAGAATATTGACGATGATTATGCCAAAATATTTACTCCACAAAGCCGTATGGGGAGGATACAATGGCAACGTGCAAAAAACGTTATGAACGAGATTGACTAGGAAAATCTGGTCTGAAAATCAGCCATTGAAAAACGTCTGACTGGTAAAGCGTTATGGTGTTGTGATAGATGATTTTTGCATTTATTATGGAAATGCAATCAGAAGTAACTTAGAAAATGTAAATGGTATGAAGAAAGATATTTAAGCAACATAATTTCATAAAATATTTAGTGAGGCGAATACTTAGCATTTTAGGTGGAATTTCATGGTGCAGACAACAACGGGCTGCTGTTAAAAATAAACTAGATGGCTATAGAAGAACTATATGTTTAGGGCTTTTTTGTAAAATGATATGCACCAAAGAAAACAAGTTGCCATTCAAGCAGTGGCAAGGCAGGACTAAACCCTTTCATACCGTAGTAGTAAGCTTTTAATCATTCAG
>QYTT01091248.1:0-18630 GCA_006980735.1 Dasypogon diadema
AGTGTGGTAGACATCTGTCGAGAAGATCAATTTGGTTTAATTTTCTTCGAAATATTTCAAACAAATGCGAATTGATTGCCTTTGGAAATCTTAGATGTACCACAACAGTAGACCAGTAGTGAGATGTAATGAACAATTTTTGTTATTTCTATTATTGAATACACATGCAGAGTAAAAATAAATTGTCTCTGAAATGTGCCATTTTATGTAAGATATCATCAAAAATTAGAACAATAATTCCTTAGAGGGTGCAATATTAGTGCTATTGTAAGTGATAAATAAAATCAGAACAATTTGTTTTTCTAAATATATCCATCCAAGCTTGTATGGTGTAGAAAAAATATAGATTCACAATATATTCATGATAAATGCCGCAAAACTGTAACAGGTCTTAACAATCTGCAATTCAATTAACAATATTTTAAAAACAAAATTTATTAGAAATGAAACATACTTCAGTAAAAGCTTCCAATGATAAATGCCAGTATCCCTTCATGGAAATTCCTTCACATTTCTGAGCATTGAGTAGTATGAGAAGGACAGTCTTCCGGTTCGGGATATCCACAAGTTCATACCAAAAGCTGCAATAAACTGCTTCGGCGAATTCCTCATTCTTCGAAACGATCAACTGCCCGAATACACAGTACAGAAACATTTCTACCATAACAACCAATACTCCAGCGAAACAAGCCAACAAATGTTCCTTAGGATCAAAACAACCCAAAATTAAAATACAGAGAACACAACACTGCAGGACTGAAGGATCTCTATGGGCACTCGCTACATTTTTTATAGGGGTATTAGGTATTAGGATTAGCATAATTACCTTTATGATCTGAACGATAAAGTAGCATGCTATTACCATATAAGTAAAAATACTGATCATGACACATCCCTCGAATATTTCTTTAAATTCAGACAAGAAAACGACAGTTCCAGAGTGGATTTTCGCAATGTATGCCAAAAGTTTCTTTTGTTTGACCGCCGTATTGAATTCGCTGGTTTTATCACCAATCAGAGTAGAGTATATTCGACATAGTTCCAATCTTGATACTATGTACAAACAGAACAAACAAAACAGCAGATCAAATCCGAGTGCAACAAAAGTCATGAACATTAGGGTAATTGTGGTATACAAAAAATTTATCTCATATCCTGGATGATCTTCATATCTGAAAGAAATATATTACTACCATACAAAAAAACATAAATAACCTCATTTACGATACTCCTACAATAGGCATATGAAGGGGGAGTTCCAAAGTAGAAGAAAAAAGTAGTGGTGTGAACTGAAACCCCAAAGCCCCAGTTACGTATGTGCTGATGTGGAATGTCATGAGTTTCCTAAAAAGATTTCAAAACTTATTAAATAACAAGCTGCAAAGTCTTCAAATTGAACTTACGCTGTTAGATTACGATATCGTTTATCAGTTTCTTGATTAAAGGAATCCTGTATACCAGCGACGGAGGAAGCCTCTTCTACAATATTTAACAATTTCTCCAATTTTGCTTTCAAAAACCACAAGAACAAGTATTTAGTTAGAACCTAAAAAAGCAAATATGTGTTAAGTGTAAAGGACCGGAATTTAATCCCACGTGAAATGTCGATGTAAGGGATAGTACAGATTTGAACCGAATGTACTGATCAGAATTATTTATTGCCGAATATGAGGCAAAAATTGGCATTGAACACAAAAACACAGATATCGAAAAACGAGTTAACTTGTTACAATTTTCCCACAAATTGTAACCAGGTGTGGGCACCGTTTTATTAACAAAATTGAACAGAGATCTCCAACTTGGGATTTCGTTCCCAAAAAGATTGAATAAAATACGTCTGAACATTTTGAAATTTTCAACCGGACTAAGGGGGAATCAAATATCTAAACCAAGATTTGCTGTTCGGTTGCAAAATTATAAAATATCGATAAATCAGTTTTTTTTTTACCCACTTTTCTACCTTTCTAGGTAATCATCCGCCCAACCCGTTCCTTCTGTGCAAAAATAATAATATCCTGTGATTGTCACTGGCGTAAGAATAATTTAGTTTGGGAACCAAGTCAGATATACAATATGTGAAAGATACAAGGAGAAAATCGATGTCCGATTGAAAAAGGTGGGAGGCATTCCAGATAATAATAACAATTAAAAAAGGACAGAAAAAAACTCCGTACCTTCCTGTATATTTCAGTATGCGATTTTTACTTCGTACACGTGCAAACTATCCCATAGTAGCATATAAATTAATAAAATATGGAGGAAATGAATATGACCTTAACACATCCAATTTTTGTCAAGGTAACAAAATCTTAGAGTATCTCATAGGATGATAATAGTCATAATAATATTCATTTATATTGTAAAATAGTGTATACATTAATTTTACAGGTTTCAGACATATTTCGGTAGTTGTTTGGTTGGTTGTCTCATAGTTATCAATTTCATGAAATATATTTTTCCAGATCTTAAAGGAATTTTAAATATACATATGGCCTACACTTAAGGCTGAACCAACACTACATCAGTCAATCAAGCCCAAGCAAGCAAAATCGTATCTATGCTGTGTGATGGAAAGAGAAATTTTATATGTTGACTATACTCTTCTGTCGCATAGCTAAAATGGGATTTTGATTGTTTGTGCTTGGCTAACTTCAAGGTCAAATAAAGTAAATTAAGCTAAAGGATGCGTCAACATATTGCGGATAGTAGGACGGCCTACAAATTTGAAGGTCAGTTCGGAATATGTAAAAATAAGTAGCCGGGCGCAATTAACTACAAACGTATTATTTTCTTTTCTTCCCTACGTCTAGGATATAACACAATTGGCCTAAACAATTATAGCTTCTATCCTTGGTTTTTACTAAATCACATAAACTTTTGTTAATAAAGTCTTGTATTCATTTCTCAAACGAATTTGCCCCTCGCACGGACGAATGCTCCTTAACAAGGATGGTTTCTACGTTTTGTAAAAAAAAAAAATAACAAATTTCAAAATTAAAAATAATAATAAGTTTGTGTGGTACTTCCATAGATGTTATACTAAATTTAATGCTATTTTATGCCAGAATTATAATCTCTTCATAAAAAACATTCTACTGCACCGTTACACAGATACTTACATTCAAATATAAAGATGCAGTTGTATCCAAATTCAAAATTTTTAAAAATACTTAAATAACACTTTACTAAATTCTATTAATGAATACAACCCGTATTTCTTAATAGATCCACACTTCTTTGGTAAATTTCTCACTTTTCGAATTAGTTAATAATTACAATAGCATTGAACAAAAGACCACAAAAACGAGTCTAGTTCAATTTTTCCACAGGTACTAATCAAACAATTATAAATAAAATTTTAGGAACGAATGATTCCAGACTCCGAATTTTGAGAGAGCAGTTAAACAACAGACGTCTAATGATAATCAACTTTTCACGGAAACTAAAGACAAATCCAACAAAGAAAAGCCTTTTTTTGCCTGGAGGTGAAAAACTATCAATAAAAAATTGATATATCTACCACTGTTACAAATTTGCAGTTATTTGCTTACTGCACTCGTTTCGTGCAAAAATAATTATAGTCTGCGAGGACGACCAGAGTTTTTGAATAATTTAAAAAACCATGTCACCTACAAATATGGTAGAGATAAGAAATAAAGTGTGGTCAGCTGATAGAAAGAAGTCCTTGGTGATATGTAATTTTCTCCTTTCACCCACGCCTATCTACGCAATTGTTTATTTTTTTTCTTGTTGCACATATGGGCACTCTCCCATAGTAAGGTACATACGGGGGGAATTAATATGACAATATACCACATCCGTGATTAACGAGCTCTTTTTTTAAATGTTGCAAAATCTCAAAAGGATACCTTATGATGCTGGAATACAGTCTTGTCTTGCCAACGAAAAAGGGAAAGTGGGATTCAAAAATTAAGGAGGGGAAATTGAATATGATATTTTACATTTACAAAATTTCATCAAAATCATTTCGGTAAACACTACTGGAGTTGTGTTCATCATGTCATCACAGCAAACACAACAAATGAAAGATAAATATTTTCAATTTTAACCAACTGAAATTGGTTAAAATAGATTTTCTGAAACATTTATTAGGACCGCGAAATGTTACTTACGTTACTTGTGCACCAAAGAATGTGGGTACTTTATTTTATCCATTTTTTAAGTTTTTGAATATACGCTTGGAGAGAATACTTGTACTATATGGTTTAATCCATTCAAATGATTATTATAACAAGAATTAGCGACTATAACATTGGTCGGATCCGATTCTATCAGGTCATCAATATCCATAGAAAAGGAAAGAGGCCCGAGAATATACCTCTGAGGAACACCAAACAGCGATTTAAAAAATATTAATTACTGATTAAAAAACGAATATAGATAAGAAGACATCCCAGAATTCTAATGTAATGTAATAAAATTTCGTGATCAAGTTTAATGATTCTGAAAAGACTAACAACACAAGGAAAATGATGCAAGAGATCTAAATTTACAATGTGGAAGCCTCATTTGTAAGGATGACCATCAATTGACTCTTTGATGTTGTAAATACTTTCTGGAAGACGCAAACTATGTGTGGAGCCTTCATTTATAGCTTCACTTACTAATTTTTTATTTCCTCTGTAGTACATAATAACTGATCCCATTTTCTTTTTAAAGCCATTGGAAAATGTTTACTATACCCTTGAAAGGAATTGATAATTCAATTCCACGTAACAAATACAAATGAGGAGGTGAGTGCTTTAAATTAAATTTTTTCCATTTGAATAAACGTATAGATAGCAGTGAAACTGGAAATTATCGACAAACGGGTTCAAGTTAGTGAAAACCAATTTCCACCCTTTATTTTCTGAACTAGATGGGATCCAATAACAAATATAACGCCTCAATCAGCAACAAAAGGATTTAACAATAATTTACATTTCGTTGAAATACCCTACGTTATACACGTGCATGTCATATAGGTATTGGCACAGTAGTTGTTTAGTACCAAAAACGATAGAAAATGGAAATTCTCATGTGTATGGTGTGGCGCTTTGGTGAAATTCCAGCACCTGCGGCAAAGAAAACTTACACACGTAGTAAATTGTTTTGCGATTCAGTTCTTCTGGTAACAAATGGTGGCGGCAGCACAAAGGAAGGAAGAGGTAGAGCTGGAAAAAAGTGTAAAAAAAGTAAAATCGATAGCTTTGGGTTTTCGGTTTTTGCATCATGTATGGGTACTGCGGTACCTTATCCCATCTGTGTCCTTTTTCAGAAGCAATTTCTGTCAACGGAGTACATAAATGTAGAGGAAAATGCACACATTTCTGGCACCTTACCCATTCCCTGGACTTCGTATTTAAACAGATATTGTCGCACCACGTAAATAAATATCTTCTACTGTCACCCCAATTTTCGATAAAGAATTTTCACAGATAGGAGATAAATAAGAATCTGCAGGGCTTTGACTGTATGGAACACAAATCAATGGATCGATTCAAAGTATAACAAATTTACATATTGTCAATTCTTTTTTTTTTAAATAAATTATCTCTGAAAGTGTGGAAAAGCTCCAGAGAGATGGTCAGCTAACAAATCCTGGATACGCAGTGCAGGGTTTCTAAAACTCCAGAGTTCTACATATGTTTGCACTGATATTCTCCCCCACTTATCTTTTTATTGGGTCTTGAAATGATGGAGGGTCTTCTTTAGTGGAAATATATGTTAGACACTTTTCTACCCTTTTCCTTGGACGATGTTGACATGAGCACCATATGTCTTAGTCATATGAAAAATTAATTCGTATATAGAAAGTCATCGATCTAAGTCCCGGGGAATATATTTCTTGTTGATAGATCCATCTATGGAAGCCGTTGAGAGATCATTTGCACATCATTTGCCGGCAGGATTTTTGTTTGTTTTATCCTATGTAAATGCATAGATATTAAAAATTATGGGCGAATATGTTGTAATATTAGTTTGGCAAAGAGGAATAAGAAATTTTATAAATTCCATGCTTAAGAAAAAGGTTTATGGCTTTATGATTACACGAAATGGTTTTTTTCCTTTTTGTTAGTTAGCTATAAATCTTCATATGATTTCCAGTTTATATATGATAAGTGTAATATTTGTTTGATATAGTGAATCTATTGACTTATGGTCGATACTGAATGGGAATTTGCGCCCAAATATATAGGGAATTCAGGATTTATTGAATGGTCCTATGACGGAAAACATTTATTAAGGTATGCTAAAGAATTTATAAAATATTCGTTTAATCCGATAAAAAAGACACAAGTTTTCATGTAGTGGTCTCATAAAGCCTTTTTCGCTATGGATACGTAAAAAATCCATCTAAGTCTGTCTATATTCTAGAGCCATCACCTTGTCTGAGCCCTTTCTCTTTACCTGGAACTTGTGTGTTGTTTTCAATGGGGACAATGTATGCTAAAAAAAGTCCTGATAACCCCGATTCCGAACCACACGTAACTTCTACTAAACACCCTACCCTAACTGCATAAGAACTCGAACTATATAATGAACCGTGAGACGGTGAGAAATTCTATTTTTAGACAGGCAAATGCAGGCTGAATTTTGAAAGAAATTTCCCATTACGTATTGCACTACATTTTATAGAAGGTAATGGATTATTGAAGTAGATATTTACATAGGAAATTTTGAATTGATTGTAACCATTATAATAAATCCTACATTAATGATGTGTTCGAGACTTTCGTGCACTTTGTCCTAATATTAACCTGAAATAAATTGACGAAGCTATTGGCTCACATAACCGTAACATACTTTATCCATTCTTAGCGTCGTCCATACTTTAATTGATTTATCACACAAATTATTTGGTTTTCAGCTAATGGCTTTCACATTTTATATTAGCGTCGAATCGAATCGAATTTTAACTACCAAAAAGGACAGAAGACAAATTGCAGTCTGCATTTATGTCCGGAAAATAATTAAATAGATGATGTATTATAATACCAATTGGTCTGTATGCTGTATACCTTCTCTGCTTATTGATTACCCCTGTCAATAGTCAAGGCCTTAAAAACTCTATTCATTTTCAAAGGGTGACTGAATTACATATTCAGTACAGCAATCGCCTGACGTTGTTAATTAATGAATAAATCCAAATGCCAACTGTTGAGATAAAGACCAGTCACAAAAAAGTGGAATTAAAGCAAATGCGTGTCTGTATAACTCCCGAAAAAAGACATAATCCTGCATATGTATGAAGAGTCATTGCGGGTTAAAGGACAGCTTATTAAGCCATAAATAAAATCCGTGAAAGCCACCCCCCATTGAACGACATTACCACGCCTGCTGAATTGCCCTCTTGCAGAAATGTTGTTGACGACTGTTAAAAGAGCAGAAAATTTTTGACAGACGTCCCTAACACACCGGGGCAGAGTTTAATATGCGGAACCTGATGGGAATTATAATTAAACACTTTCAGGAGCCGCACAGCAAAAAGGCGCTATTCATCTACAAACACAAGCCCAACTAAATATACAATTAAGGATGCCTTCTCACTCAAGGGGTAAGTATACAAAAAAGGCGACAAAATGACGAACCCATCTAAATTGGACTCCTACACAGAGCAGAAACAGTGTCCAGAGCATTTTCTCATGTTAGGGAGTGTAGGGGTGGTTTTTGCATGTTGCTATCGTAACATAATTTTTTTTTTAAGTTTCAAGGGTTGTGCTTCTGGGGAAGAGTTAGTTATTTATTCGTTTGAGTTTATACAAAGATAGCACTCTACTCCGTGACCTCAAAGGTTTTTTATTTAATTTTTTCCCCCCGTCCCAACTGTGTTAGACTTTTAGCTACCACATTTTCCGTTAGGCGGAAGTGCGGAAGTAGAAGTACTGGCCGAGGTCAAATAAGTACGATTCAGATTTATCTCACGTTCCTTTTGTCTGTGATTTATGACAGTTATAGTAGGACTTCTTTTGGTACTGGATATTCCTCATTATGACTGGCATTCCCTTAGGATAGGAAAGAACTTGAACTTTTTGCGAAAGTAGGTAGCAGGTGTGTTGGGAATCATCTTGGGATAAGGGAACTTTCTACGTAAATATTCCTTAGTTCATTTCATGAGATATTAAAGGCACTGTGATAAAAGTAAAAAATTCATAATAATTTTTATTTATATTTTGTTAACGCAAAAATAATATCTCAATCTTATTCTTGATCTCGACCAGAATTTTCTTTAGTGTTTTCTGGAAAGATGAGGCGATGGAAGACACCTACCACATTCCGGGTCAGATATTTTTCATTAATATTGATCAGCAGACCGCATTACGTTCATAGCGATACTTCAATCGTGTTGGAGAGCTACTTTAATCTTTTAGAAATAATATAGGTACTATCTACTATGGAATGGTTTTTATCCTGGTGCTAGTATTGTTAAGTACTGTTGATGCAAATATCCTTTCATCTGTGTGGTAAATTACATTAAAATAACATTTTGTTTTTCAACCTCTAGTCTATTACAAGATGTTTATTTTATGTATTTCACCATTCAAAATGCACGAGAAAAACACCCGGAATAATAAACACTGAAAACTGCCCTGGATAAATTCTCTGAAAATGATTTTCGCGGAACACCACATTGTTGAAATGGCTT
Organism: Dasypogon diadema; assembly: GCA_006980735.1. NCBI lineage: Eukaryota > Metazoa > Arthropoda > Insecta > Diptera > Asilidae > Dasypogon > Dasypogon diadema. The sequence continues at coordinate 8,648 of QYTT01091248.1, forward strand.
GCAACCACAATTTCCAGTAAATTGAGACAAATTTTTCGTGCTGTGATTTTTTGTGTGTCCCTCCACTTTTATGTTTCTATACATTTGGTTCCCCCCACCTATATGAAGGGACCACCTAAACCCTCCCTGGGGCAGGTTAAAGGCGATGAGCTCGTAAGCTCGGAAAATGGAGCTTATAAAAAAATATAACAGAAAAATATTTAGATGTAACTCACTGCCACGCAGACATTAGCTTTTATTGCTTTGAGGTTGACGAAAAATGAAAATAAAGTGTCGTCTTTTATGATCTTCACCAGGAGGATTATTAAAGATTCGTTTTATTACCCCAGATAGGTTCGATACTTTTCCATTATTTGAAGCCCATCACTCACAGTTTTTGGGAAATTTCCTGAAAACGGAACAAGCCAAAAGTAGGCATTTCTTTCGCGGGGAAAACGCTCCAGCCGTATTACGCCTTGCCAGAATCTGACATTAAGGGTAAAAGTTTTATTGAAAAACAAAATTAAGTACATTTATTCGGGGAGGACTCGTAAACAAATACACCCTTGGGTCGCATTCTACATCACGATGGCTCCCCCCTGTAACTTCCATTCATCACATTCAACAAAAGTTGTAAAATCAAAAAGCTCTTCATTTTGATGATTTATTGGGTTTTTACCCACTTTTATCCCACTTACAAATATTTAATAAAGTTCTCAATTTTGGACTTTTTTTTATTGCCTATGGTGACGATGTCTGTTACCCTCTTCCAAGGAATTTGTTAATGTTACCTACTTAATGACTGCGCAATAATTCATGTTTACACGATGAAGAGACTTAAGATCTCGTTAAAGAATAGTTAAATTGTAGAGAGATGAATAATGAGAAAATTAGGGAAACATCTTCAAGAGTTGGAAGAAAATATTGGTGTTTTTATTCCCAATATTGGAATCAGTCGACGTATTACTTTAGATGCTTTCTTGGACATTTATGGGTACATCTAAGTAAGGCTAAGTGAGGCTCCTGTCACCCCATGTTTCCGTCTCTAATAGTCAACATACTTCTGAAGAAAGAGATGATGTTTGCTGTATTTAAATCGGAATGTAAATTCAAAGGAAGATTTTTTCTCAGATATGTATTTCAAATTTAAGAATATAACGTCTGTTCTTGATATTGAATTTCTTTGTCGCAGTTATATTATATACACTATACAAAATTACATAAGACGTTTCAAAATTACAAATATTGTCTGTTTCTCAAGTATGTGGAGAATTAATGCACTCTCAAAAGTTTAATCATTGCTATGTGTGCCACTTAATTTTCTGCTCCAGATACTCAGGCTCTTACTCCTTAATTAAAGCTCTGAATTTCTATACTTGAGTGTACTTGGCTGATTGGAATTGTTGGGTTTCAATTGTGGTTGAGCTCTTGCAGAGCAATCAATTCTACATAACAATATAAATGTACACTAATTTCTACACAGAAAATACTATACGTAATTATTATCTAACTAAAGTTGCCGTTAGATAGGGGTGTGATAAATTTTCAAGGTTTCGTCCGAAAAATTTACATTTATTTCGAATTTGTCGTAGTTGCTTTTATCAAATATAAATGCGCAATTTATGAAGTTTCTTAAAATGTTATAATCAATGCGGAGATATTGAAAATATTGAAAGAAATCGATGCAAAGTCTCTGGTTGCTTCGGCTTCTTTTAACTTCCACAAAAAGCGAGTTTTCTGATCTCCTTTTCATTTTCATCAATGAAATGGCTTGACATCAATAGAGACTGTATAATTAAAGTAATAAACTATGTTTCATTTGTGTGGCCTTTATTGCAACTATGATCCAATACTATTATGCTTTCTTTCAAGCATCTTCAAAATTGTTGTACAAATACCTCAAACTTTATGTCTTTAATCGTAGTTAAAATTTATGAGCGAATTAACAACATTTTTTATGCATCCCAGCATAGAAAGGCTTAGGCTACCTTCATACTTTGTTCCATTTGTGGTAAGAATCCTTCCAGTGAAACATCTTCTTCTGCAATGAGATAGACTTTAAAATTTTCAAAAATATTCTAATTTTTCGATATGAATTTCCCTTACCACAAAAAGCTGAATATTTAATATCTCATCATACGGAAGTTACTTATAGACCGACATAGTACTAAAAAAAATATCTATGACAACACAGCTGCAAAAGTTCACCTCCACTTGAAACTTGTCTCTCAACTTTTTCGGTTGCAATTTGTGGATTTTACCCTAATTTAATTAAAATTCTTTACTAACTTCAACCAAAGCGTAATTACGCGTATAATGAATTCTGAAAGCTTCCGTCGTGAGCAATAATCGTAAATATAAAGGCATTTTGATTGACTAACTTTACAACCATTCGTTAGGAAGAAACTGCTTTTGATGGGTTAATCTCCTTGAAAAATAATATCATAAATATATCCAGGAATTTTAATTAATAATTATTAATTTCAATTAAATTAATAAGAATTCCTAAAAAGTTTTACGGGCATTTTATTGATTTATTTGCAATGATAGGTGTCTGCGGTTGAGATTTTTCTGCTCATATAATATAAGAGATTGATGTAGCAATTATGTGATAAGGAATTCATGGTATAGTCATTAGATCCAGTCGAGGAATATGAACCAGTGATGGTTATTGAAAAATTTTGAGATCGGATTTGTTATTTATTCGTGAAAAACTTCCATGTAAAAGTGTTTTTGTGCAGCGAGAGAATTTTTTATCATGACGGACACAATCGATCTCAAATATTGTAATGCATGCTTCATACATATGTAGGGATGGAATTTGCCGCTTTTATTTTATGAGTTTCTCATCATCATGCTAGTCTTTCGTTTCTACTTTACCACAAATATCCTTGAAACCCGGTATAACTTCCCAGTAGGATTTTCATTCATTACTAAGTCGATTGCATAATTACTATCTGTAGGGGCAATCGCTTACTTGGTCAATTACAGTGTTGATTACTTTACGCTTTATGTTAAACACAAAAAAGGTTTTGCATTTTGGAAAAAGTTCACAAAGAATAATTTTCACTCTCACTTTTGATTACTTCTAAGATTCCATAAAACTGATCAGTTTTGAATAAGTAACGCGCATATATGAACTATAAATTTTTCGATTTCGAAAATATTTTTTACACTCAAGAGTTAACAAGACAAAACGTGTCACCATTTTTCTATTTACTCAACCGTTTACAAGACATTTACATTGGTAAGGTATAAACTGGTCTAATTTTACGCAAGCTTCACTAATTACCCTATCGCTTACAGTACATTACAATGGTAACCATTTACACTATATAGAAATTTATTTAAAAAATTTCTTCAGCCACCAAACAGGGAAGGTATCAGTCATAATTTCCTTCTGACTATACTACGAACAATATCTTAATCCTTATGTCTACTAAGTGTCTTCTACATAAAGAAGAGACTACTTTGCGAATATTAGACTAACCTTCGATATAATTGTAATTCTTCACCAGATTGTAGATTTTTGGCCGATTTACATCTAAATCTAAACCCTTTTCCAGGCTTCGTATATCTTGGATATACGGTCTCCCAAAAAACCCTTAACTCTTTTTTAAATCAAAAGGCCATCTCGTTTGCCACATATATAATTTTTTGCTCATTCTTCGTTTATACTATTTCACACAACGGGCATATACTTTCCTTTCTTCTTATAACAAACTTTACGCATCCGTTCTTTTCATCTTCCAAAAAGGCAGCGATTTTATCAAATGTGGGTATAATAAGAAAACGTGTCTGCGATTTCTGTTTTATTTATAGCATATTATAGCCTGATCTGCAAAATCCAGCAAAATTAACTTTATATCAAAAGCATATAGCTACATGTTTACGTTCTCGAAATAATCTTCTTTAGATCTGAATATTAAAGACATATCAGTCAGACGTTTTGATTGGTTGGTTTATGAATTTTTGAAGTTCCACAGTCAAAAATCTTTATCTAATTAAATTCATATTACCTACCCTCTTCTATTTCATCGGTTAGTGATTGCTTCGTTTCTATGCCAGAATATTACATGTCTAATTCATATCTTTTTATCTTTAGCCTTCCTTTGATGCTCTGAGGCCATAATATCCAAAACGAAAGATTCTAAAAACAGCTTAGGCTCATTAAAAATAACGGAATAACACAAAGTAAGACATCCTTTTACGTCTTACTGAAATTTCAATAAGCCAATTATTGCTTTCTACTCGAAAGAACATTCAGCTATTCTGGAGAGGCAATAATTTTCGAAATATTTTCTACGGGCAATTTAACTTCAGAGTTACTTGGAAGGTTATTCGAAAGCCTGCAAAGGTATTTACAGGGGGTCGATTATATGACATAAGGCACTTTGTCTACCGCCGAAAGGATTGAACCTTCAAAGATGAGCGAATTTACCAAAGTGGAAAATTCAATTACATTGTACAACTCTTTGAGTAATTGTTCTGTCAAGAGCAGAACATAGACGATGTACGTACTCCAAAATGGTAATATTCGACAAGAACACTTGTGTTCCACATACATTGTATAAATACAGAAAATAAAGAACTTCGATTGAGAGAAGCGCCGAGGGAGCGAATAGTATCTGACAATGGTTTTCAATGAAATGTTTAAGCGTCACGTTGTGAGGGTTGATACCCCAGGGCAGTTAAGTAATCTTGCTTAAACATCAAAGAATTGTAATTGAAACAAGGAAGTGAATTTGTGAAATATTGCCGTGATTTATGTGGAGTGCAAACTTTATGAAGGGTTAATGTGTATTTTTATCGTTGCCAGTTATCACCACGTACCATAATTATATTGTCACGTGAATCTAACTAAAGTGTCTTGACAACCTGTAATTTTGATATTCTTGTTTTTTTTTTTTAAGGTATTGCCTAAGTTCAGGGGACAGCGCCATGACTCACACAGAGCAGCTTATGCTGAGGGATATTAGGAAAGAAGAAGATTGGGAAATTAACCTGATAAATGTTGTAAGTAAGGCACAATTTTTTTTACCATAAAATTACTATGCAACATCCCAATAGCCTTGCAGGTACAATTCTCGTCAGTAGAAGTTGCCTCAATCACTAATACTCAGATATATCGTCGCACCCTGTGCAGGATTTGAACCCACGTCATCAGAGGAGAAAATCTGCAGACTTGTGCCTTAACCCACTCAGCTAGTGGCGTGGCGTGGCGAAATTAATTACACCTTCCTTATGAGGCTTCGGAGGTGGCGGTGGTTCCTTCCTTCCACCGAATGTCCCAGACGAGTCTGGAAACACCAAGGTCGACTGGGTCAATCTGCTATGGATTCTTGCCCCTCATTAGAGTGAGGTCTATGTTAGATCGTTTTGAGAGAGAAAGAGTCGCTTCGGGCTTTCGCTTGCATCAAAATTAAGAGAGGAGTCTACGAGATGCTTTCACTCGCTTAAGGCCCAGCTCTCAGATTCCAATCGCCAACAATCCGATTGTGCGGATATTTTTCGAAATTCTACAACATATACAAAGAAAATAAAAATCGGAGAGCTAACTATATCCAAAACTGCTCATTCTTCTCGAATCTGTGATGATTACGTTACACAACGGAAAAATTAATTTGAATTTCAATGTTTTTCGAGTATACACGAATTTCTGTATTTACATAAAAGTGCACAACCCAAAAATCCTGGAAAGCACGGAAAATAAATTAGAAAAGCTCTATCACTCTACCAATGTGGACACTTAGCTATTTTCCCACTCAAATGTTGTATTCTACTCCAATGTAAACATTTAAATTTCGTTACTATGATCGCATTAGTTACCAGGCTAGAAAATGCTTGCAAAAATGAAAGCAGACATTTACCTAAACGTAGAATGAAGACGGTTGACAAATTTTACAGTGAATTCAAGTTGAAAGACATGAATGTTGGAAATTTGAAAATGTTTCTCTACACATAGCAACGCAGTAGCTAAAGCCATGTACTGTGATTGATGTTTCAATTTTAAGGAGCTGCTCTCCTTAGAAATTGTACGACTTGTCTTAACTTTAGACTTAATTTCCTGTAATTTTCAAGTTTCCGCTTAAATCAAGGGAATCAAGGGAAGATAAGATTTTGAACTTAAATGCGTCGACATAACCTCATTCTTGGCGAAAGAAATGAAAAATGAAATCTGAAGTTGAATGGATTGATATATCGCCTTTTTGGGTGCACGTATATTCCTTGTGGTTTTAAAAGATTATTTTTGGAATTTGGCATTTGGCACCCGGAAAAACCGATACCATTTTTAAAATTTCCGAAAATCAATTCCTCTTTTTTGCTTTAATTATTTTATTATTTTTATTTAGGGGGAAGTTTTACTTTTACCGTAGACATGTAAAAAAGGGAAAGGTTTCTAACTAGAGGCAAACGTTTCGTAATTAAAATTTCTGTAATATTTTTGGAATCGCTGGGATAATAGACAGTGCGACCCAGGATACTCTTCTATTTCCTTTGCCTACTTTGTATACATTTAACCAATGAGGTAGTGCTCTAGATCTTTATATCATTTTGGCAAGAGTAACGAACAGTGAATCAAGGAGCGTTTTCCGCATCCTCCACATAAATTTTAATGTTGAGCTGGCTTTTAGTGGCCTTCAAAATTTTCCATACATTTTTACATGCTTGGATCAATATTATTCCTAAGATCCTTATAAGAATACTTCAACAAATAGGTGTCCTTTTACGAGACGAAATTACCGACAATTATAAAGTTCTCGTTGGTGAACTTTTTTTCATCTCGGATATATCGATAACAAATAATGATATCGACTCCGGACGAATTTCATTCGACGCACAATTGCGTAATAAACGCCTGATAAGGTTTGTAAAAAAATTGAAATCGAATTGCAAGACAAAATGGCCAATTGGGTAGACCAGTCGCACCCAGTTTATTTACGCCTCAATTTCAATTAGTATTTTATTAAAATTCATTATTCCTAGTGCTAGCAACTGATAATTCACTTTCCCAAACATTTGCAACTTATAACAACCAACACTGAACAAAGTTTCCTATAAAAACTGAAAATTCATTGAATCTTAATTTTCCGCTTTTCTGTCCAAATATAGCGTTACTGGTTGTGAGAAGAAGGAGAATTCTCGGACCCACAATTTTACGGAAATGAATTACATTTCTCAAGGGTGTAATCATCTACGGATAGCAGAAAAATTCTAGTCTTTGCTTCCTCCAACTTCCATCATTTATATCCATACAGAATACTTGGCCAAGGGGTGTTTATCCCTCACCCGCAATATATGGAGTCTGCACGTACAAGTGAATAACGAACTCTGTATCGGACCTTATTGAAAAAGAATTCTGAACACTTTGCGCTCGAGGGTGGCAAGTGAAAGCAAAGGATTGTCCCAGGGATAAACTTCGCTTAAAAGGAGCCCCATCACAAAACTGATTTCATAAATTTGTAATGAGACTTCCTCATAGGATTTCATTGGAAAAATACACATCACTATATTAAGCGCGCATTGCTGGCGCAAATTTTGATTGACGGCTATTGGGAAGCGGCATTGTAATGTTGTATCGAATTTGAATCTTGTTCGGCTCCAATGGAACGGGGAATTGGTTCGGGGTGTGATTGATGAGCGTCTATTTACAATGAAGATTAAGTTCATTAATCTCAAAGCATGGTTGTGTTCGGTGACGACAAAAGACGTGGATTAAGGTTAATTAAGAATTCCACGGTCTGTGTGACACAAAAGATGTATTAATACTGCCATTAAGAAATTTTTGAAACTGCCAATCGTTTCGGGGTATAAGGCACGCTCTTAGTAAATGCGATGTTGGCCTGAAAATGAAACATCAAAAATGGATCAATAAGATTGATGCCTCAAATATATCGATATTTTCATCTAATGGAGTAACCATTTAGGGTTAATGCGAACACTTAATTGGATTAATTTTGGATTAAATTAAATTTTTAGCAATTTTTTTTCTTGTTTTTGTCCTTATCTGCACTCTAAAACTAAAACGAATTAGTTTGAAAGTACTTTTTATCTCTTTTAATGCCGACCTCCTGAGTACATGTTTATTTGAGGCTTCCATTTTGACGTATACCCTTTCTAGAATTGGTATTGATAACACACCTTGTGTTTGTACCACGATTTTGAAAGTAAGCATGAAAATCCTTTTCATCAGTCAGTCATAATATTGCAAAATTTACACACCAACAAACTATCATCCAAGAAAATCTTGATTTTGCAGCTAAAGGAATATTCAGCAAAATATTTTTACGACACGACATACTAATGAACATCTATATTGTGCATTTTTCAATCATATTTTTCTGCAGAAAATATTTTCAATAAATTCAGTTTACAATAAAAAGTGCAACTAAAATGTTCATATCTCTTCCAGGATAAATATTTCAGAATTTCAGACAGCATTATTGGAAAAAATCAGATAAAATTCCAACAAGGCAATGAGGAGAGGAGTATTTGAAGAATGTCGTTATTAAATTCAGAAATCTCGTTGATATCGTATAAAAATATAACAAGCAAGTACGGTAGTAAAGTACAGAATGATTAACTTTATTGAAGGTATGATATGACCTAGTATCGAATTAAAGAAACTTTTAAAATAGAAAACAAACTAACAAATCAGAGCTAATTGAGAGAATTTGGAGAAACCTATTTTTTATTGCAATTTTTTCCTTTTAGAAGACGCAAGTGGTTTTAGAATTCCAACTGCAATATTAATTTATAAAAGATTTTTAGAAGGTTATATTTCCATTTTGAGGCTAGGTTTTCAGATATTAGTGATTAGATATCTCCATTGAGTCGATGATCGACTCAAGTATCAATCGACTAAGTATCAATCAAGAAGTACGAATTAATGGATCACCAGTTGAAGCAACCCACTGAAGATAATGATTGAGGTATAAAAAACTAATTTAGATGCTGCTGTGCAAATATTCGCAACAAAGCACTGATTAATGTAAATTAGTAAAAGTAATAGTGAATGAGGATACTGATTCCCTTGCCTTGAGAGATTTTTAAAATTCCTTGACCTTTGTGGTAGAATTCTATTCGCATCGACTTTAATAGAAGGTGTAGTAGTATTTCAACTGAACTTAAGTATTTTCCCCATGATTGCATTGCAAACAATTAAATCGAATGGAATTCCACAATGGGGTCACAAAACCCCATTGGGTCCGAATTGGGGACCCCTAATCCCAATCCAAGCTTAAGGATATCGAACTGAAAACCATTTACGAACAAGAAGACTGGATGTGTATGACTATGTATGTTTAGGTGTCTTGACCCTCGGCTATAGCACACCGTAAAATAATTAAAAACATAGGATATAGGGTTTGTCACCTGTATCAAATCAAATGCTTTTCTCTCCGGGAACACTTCCTTTCAAGCTGAGTTGTACAATAATCCTTCAACAAAAAGTTATTTTTCTCCATTGTCATCACATGAGCCCAACACAACCGACAGGATGAAGTGATAATTCTATAGTAATCCAGCGAAACAGTCATTACTGCTGTGCAGAACAAAACTGTATATGACACACTTCGACATATTGCCGACAACTCCATCAATCGAGGTGACCACACTGTAATGAAAGTGTCATTGGGGATCGACAGGACACCATCGCCAGCACAGAGTGCTCGTAGTAAATCTACAAAAAGAGAAAAGCTAGATTAAATGGCACATGGGAGTGCATTGTCAAGATGTCATCACTGTATATACTGTGAGGGACGGATTGCTACTGTTTCAGCATTTTCTTATTTTTACTCCATTCTCAGTGTAATTTGGTGGAACGACAAACAATTGAAACAATTTCAGCACATCACAATTGACTTTCATAGGTTATAAGCAACCTAAAGGGTGCCCAAGAGACTTGCCTTCTATCCACTTTCTGTCGTCTTCATAATGCACCACTCCCTGAAAGTATTGTTCCTCGACCAACTTATGATTCGCATTTGGGTGTGTTTGGGTGT
>QYTT01091249.1:13130-30636 GCA_006980735.1 Dasypogon diadema
GAATTTAGGGTTTTGTTGATTGTGCAGCCACATAAATAAGCGCATTTATCAAAGGAAACCGAAGCCCCGCAAAATATAAATTCATGCCTGTTCTTGAGACATATAGAAAGAAGTAAACACAACGTTATTATTTCAAGAAAAGGGAAATACCTAATAAGTACTACTAAACACCCTCTGAGTACCCAAACATTATGATATGGCTCAAAAGATTCATACTAATTGCAAATTCTGTTAATTACATAAATTTCAGACGAAAACTTTGGATAAAATGAGCCACCGAAATAGTAATAAAGCATAAAATAACTTTACAGAAACTATGGCTCAATATAAGATACGTTTTATCCCTAAATACGATTTTGTAACATTATTAAGTTTTTCTTTCTAAACTGAATTGAAACAGAAATAAGTAACTACTCTCAATCTATACTAATATTATAAATGCGAAAGTAACTCTGTCTGTCTGTTACGCTTTCACGCCTAAGCCGCTGAACCAATTTTAATGAAATTTGGTACAGGGATAGATTAGATCTTGGAGAAGGACATAGGCTACCTTTTGTCGCGAAGGGGGTGAAATAGGGGATGAAAGTTTGTATGGGAGTCAGTCATTACTGAAGATAAAACCATGAAACTTTGTATTTAGGCGCGTGATAAGAAATAAATAAACTTTTTGTTCAAGCGTTTTAAAAATTTCGACCTACATGGGGAGAAATAGGGGATGAAAGTTCGTATGGAAATCCAAACAAATCTATCTATGCTTACTATATTTATCGGAGAGATGTACATGATAAGGAAATGCACCCGAGACATGTGTGGAAAAACGGAATACTTAAACATTTGCCGTCAAAACATATACGCGTCGCGAGCGCGGGACTCGCCTCGCCATGTGCCATACACAATGTACGCGACGGCTGTGGCTAGGCGGCGGAGCGGTGCAGGGTAGTGAGGGAAGCATCACTAAAGTGTAGCTACCCGAACGGGCAGATACGTGAGGGCAGGCGAGTGCGTCGCACGTATGCGAATATTAAAATTTTGCGCTGCAACGATTTCGATTTGTTTACAGGATTTTTTGCTTTCATCAATGTTCTTCGGTAAAATACAGTAGTTTTGTTTAATATAAAGTTCTTCCGGCTTTTTGGTAGGTATTTTGCTTATTTTTATTATTTCGACGTATTATTTATGCTTCTGATATGTCTTGCAAACGCAAATCTGATCTGGCGCGTAGTTCTAGCAGAGCTCGAAGGATGGAAAAACAAAAAACGCAGTTTATAAAAATGTGTTAAAATAAGATATTTACAGTAAATCACGGCAGTTTGCAGTTAGTTTATATTTGTATTATTTGAAACATTAATATCCTAAAATAAGAAACGCTGAACAAATTAACTATTCCACGCGGACGAAGTCGCGGGCAAAAGCTAGTATAATATAAATCTGAAAATTTTTTCTAAGATAGGTAAAATCATTGGAGTGTGTTTCATTTATTAATGCCTCTGGTAATTAACCTCGTGGAAGTGGAAGCTATAATTAATTCTAAGCGAAGAAGTGAACAACGATATTCTTAGGGGAATGTATCTCAATAAAGTGGATATTGATTAAATAATTCAGAATATCTAATATCACTGCACAGAACACGTTTTGTGAACAAACCTAAAAGCGAAGTCTAAAGAAACCAAACTTTTGACGTTGAGATTTATGTATATCCCGGTAACCAACGTTTAATAAAACTCAGAAGGTTTTTTACTGAAAACATAAAAATATATTGTAAGTGATTCTTATGCCAAGAAAGTTGTCCAAATAACACAGTTCTGTGGCAATACAATGTACAAGCAATGACGATTTTGCAGCCAAGCACAGCAATATCAATGACGTTCTCCTCTAAATGAGCAAACAAATATGAAAACCAATCCTCTGTCCCATCTGCAATGCTTCACTTTTCTTAACGTCTGTTTCCACAAAGCTTTATTTGAGTAAAAATTTATTATTGAACTAAAGCTTGTAATATGTTACTTCACTCATATATAACCCTGTTCAAAATGTTACGGAAGAAGTCAAAGAAAACTCAAGTCACTTATTTATTCATCAATACCTTCCATCAACGTCTTCCAAGTAATTCCCATTACTTGTGAGACACTTATGCCAAAGTTTTCTCTAATCTTCATAGCATTGGATTTTTGGAATAGCTTTCAACTTGTCCAGTGAATTTTGTTTTATCACTTCAACTCAATAGTAAAGTATCTGAGCACTTTTTTTATATTGTATGGCATTTGGAAATCAAAGAAAAATATCTGCCGGTTTTGACAAGACATAATATGAGACCGCTTGGAGTCTTTAAACCGGGGGTTTCTTGGCGCCCGAAATACCAAAGTGGAATACTAGCGAAGAAAAAGTTACGAACTTTATGAGGTTTTTGATGTATTTAAGAAACTTGCGAGTAATTTTGTTAGCAAGTAGCTCTTGTAAGAGAGATGGTTCTAGGAAGTAGTGGCTATGATGGTTAAATAATATACAGAAAAAGCTTGAGCGCTATAAGTTACTGATTGGTGGAAAAGGGCTCTAAGTCTAGAACTTTAGAAAGATTAAGTACTTGAGTCGGTTAAATTTATGCAACGATGATCATTATCATCATTATGCCAGTCGACAATAAACTAAAGAATTACTTTGTAAGAACTCCAAACTTACACAATATGGGGTTGGTCTGGACTTGCAGAAATACTTAAAGCTGTGAAGTTCGTCAGTTTTTTATTTTTCTACTTCCTACTGGTAAAAGCTTGGGACGGACCAGATGAAGGTCGGCCCGTACCATCATTTAAAAATGTATCAACTTAATCTTTAATCTCAAAGTGAGTACGGGAAGTGGCGCTTTCCTGGCTGCTTCTGCCACGTTCGGATTCTGCAGAACCACTCTTATAAGTGAGCTTGAAGATCTTGTGCTCTCTGGAAAGAGAGATAACGTGGACAGTACAATGTGGACAATGGACGATATCCTCAGAGAAAGAGAGTTACAAATTGCAAGCAGCGGGACCTACAGTAATTGATTACAGACAGAATGAGGTGATTGACGTGATCCTATACAAAGTGATGGATAGAACAACTGCTTTGAGGGTGACGGATCCGAAAAGGGCCGTGCAATATGTTTTGGATTATGGAATCAGAAGGAGAGAGGAGAAGAAACTTGTTAGAACACCTGAAGTTTTGGGGACAAATCTGCAGGAAAATGTGAGGAAGATAATTAAGACCATAAAAAATACCGAGTCAAAGCTAGGGGTAATAACATCAACTTTGAATGATGCATTTAGCATACCCTCTTATTTCAGTATGCGATTTTGATCTTACTTCCTGGTGGAATAGGAGCAGTGAACTGTTGGCGTGGAAGGAATGTGAGACGAAGAAGAGAGAGCTGAAAACAACTCTTCGGCCACAAAGGAGGTAATTGTGGAGAGATTCCTGCTGAAATATGGAATCTTAGATTCTCATGGAAATACATCTCCCAGGAGGCTATTTCGCAGTAGAATCTTGGACCGTGTGTAATCATATGGGCATGAGATTGGATTAGGATGCAGCCAAAAGGATGGTATATTTGAAGAGAGTGAAGACGACCATATGTAGTTTCACCCTCGTCAAATCTCTGAGCCTGGATGGAATATTCGCTGCCGTAATACAGTGGGGTAAAAAGGTCATTAAACGACGGCATAAGGAAATATTTTTATCATCTGTCATATGGTAGGAGATATACCGGTAAAGTGGAGGGAAACGAAGGTCAATGAATGAAGCTGAAGCTAAGAAAATGGAGTTATACTGAGGCGAAATCCTTTAAGCAGGTCAGTCTGGCATATTAAGAGGATAGCATAGCCAAAATGTTTCACAAGACTCTTATCAGTGACGGAAGGAGTCGGGAGATATTTTTATATTCACAAAAAAAATCCTTGACGCATGGCAGGGCAGTTGCAGATGTCTTTTCTGAAGACCCCAATTGGTCCTGTTGTGTTAGTCTCGGGAGATGCACGACAGTTTACCAATCAGAGATGCTGGCTCTGGTTTTGTGAGTTAGCCTATTTAAGGGACAATCCCTAGCGATGGGTGCACATCACAAAATGAGGTAACACTTTGTGTGGTTAAAGGACACATAGGGATAGAATGGAACGAAAACGCCGACACCTTAGCAAAACAAGGGGCGGCCACGTAGTAGAATCATATTTCACGATTGGAGGAGGCATGGTGAAGGACTGACCGAGAAATGGCTTATAAAAGGACACCAAAATTGGTGGAAAAGTATGATAACCTGCCGAAAGACCAAGAATAGAATTAGGCTGTCGAGTAGATCGACTAGAAGGAAAGTTCTGAGCACAGATGGTTAGTTTCTCTGACTACTGGGTACGTGAGCTTTGGATACCCTTCCAAAAAGACCGGGATTCTAGAGGATGAAACGTCCAGACTCTGCTTGAAGGATACTTAGATGGCAGAATACATTGTTGCGGTTGCCTGCCCCAGGCGAGCAGAAGGATGCTTGTTATGGATTGTCAAACGGGCAGAAATGGGATGATAACTTATTTTAGACTTATTCTATTCAGTAAAGAACCCAAAAATTATGATATTACCGACAGTAAAATTTTGGAATTTTGGTTTATATACTGTTTTGAATTGGTAGAATTCAGAAGACGAGGATTTGCTGGACTGTTGATCCCATCTCAACTACAATCACAATTAAAAGGAAATAGTAAAAGTTTATGCGAGGACAACAAATGGCATATAGATAAGATATGTTTTGTTCATCAACTTAGGTGTGCTTTATATCACAAAAAAAGACTAATAAGACTATGTGCAAATTATAAGTACGAAGAAGTTTGACAGATTGACAGGCAAACATCCTGATTGAACTTTATTGAATTCTAAAATCAGAGAATATTTATCAAATGCAGGTAAAAATCTGCTCAGGTCTGTGCAGGAAACGTAATCTTTTTGAGGAGAGGAAATTTTGTGAGTAGGATAGGGACGAATTCCACAAAACCTAGTTTTACATTTAGATCATGTAGTATGGAATTCTACCAGTAATTCCGTCGTCCTTTGTTTGCATCGAACGTAATCAATCATCAGGCGTGCCACAGTATGTGATTTGGTTTTGTGTTCTTGTTCAGTTTAGTTTGGTGCGCTATGAATTCACATGTGTAAACTTGTTGGAATTTATCAAGCTGTCGATGGTTCAGTTCGACAGCACAGGATGATGCTGGCCTAAAAGGAAGTGGGTTTTTCAAAATGAAAAGGGCATTACGAATAGCCAGAAGCTTTTTATAGTTTGACATTTCTTAAAATTTCCTCAGTAACTACCAGGAAACCATATCCACGTCATTTTTAAAATAGGAATCAGTTTCACAGAGCCAATTCACATATCTAAAGTTTATAGTTTCTACCCCGCATCATTCCGGATGCAGTTCAAGCACATACGATGGTGGTCAGAATAAGGACGGAATTTTATTTTCTGCTCGGTAGCTTTCAATTCTCCTCATAAAAGAGGGCCTTTAAATTCCCAGGAATAGAAGCAATAATCACATTTTACGTTTCTAGCATCGTTTCAACACGAACTGAGATAAATTGATGCTGTCGTATTTTATGGGCATAGAGTGGAATTGTAAATTTCAAGGGGGCTGATGTCCCATGTCCCTGAAATTCATCGTTATACAACGGACATAACATGACTAAATAACCAATTTAACATTTATGGCTGAAAACCTGATTTTATTGAGGACTAGTTGGAGATGGATGATGGTTTCTTGTTACCATGACGGACGATCCCTTTTCATTTTTCGTTAAAGCCACGCGTTCGAGAACTTTTTGTGTAAAATTTTAACTAAAACGGATTCACTATTTTCACTTTTATTACTTCAAGAGCTAAAACATTGCCGGAATCAATTCTCAAGCATTAAAAATTCTATTTCAGTTGTTTTCCCTTTTTTCCTTTACATTTTGCTCCATAATCTGCTGGCAGTAAAACCCTGTCAGAGTTCGCGAAACTACCAAAAACCAGTTATGCTGAAATTGAATAGGAAAAGACCTCACAGAAAAACCAATTCAACTTCTAATGGAATACTGGGCGTCGACAACGTCAATTCCGGGATTCTATTTCCGCTTTCACAAATTCTGTAGCCTTAGTTAAAGGGTTCATTCTAGCGGATTTGATTGTTGGAATAACTTCCAACTGAACATTGATAAAAATTTCCTCGTCTAGAATGAGAATTTTCAGATTTGACTTTGCATAAAAATTGAAATTATTTCAAGGACATGTCGAAGCTTTTACAGAAAAGACGAAAACTGTTCCTTATTTAATGCTTGAAAAGTTTTTAAACTTCATGGATCCTGGCAATGGGTAAAATAAAAATTTTTGCATGTTTTAGAAAGTACGGAAGCAGTGACCATTAAAAAATGAAATAAAAAGGTTCGTTTTCGCATTAGGAAATAAGGGTACGTCCCCAAAATTGGTGTTTGGTCTTAAAATTTTCGATAGACTTCAACAGAATGTGTCATGGGAAATAATATCGTCCCCAAGGTGCGTGTCTTCAGGACTATCAAATTAACGAAAAATTTTACCTGTCTTAGAACATATCTTATTAAGATTCGGATAACAATACATGATTATCTACTATTATAGTAATATAATAGTGAACAATAACCAGACAACTGGCGGACTGACCTCTAAGTATGTGACCTGGAATGCAAAAGGGATTTGATTTTCCAAAAAAATCTTTTCGAGAAAAATCTGATTAAAGTAGAGCGAATTTTCCACTACTTGAACTTGTTTCACTTAAGGCAGAGCACACTTTTCACCCCTCAATCTTCTAAAACTCCAAAATTGATTTTACGAACGTTACGTCCCGGCAGCATAATGGAGAAGGTCAACGCCGACCGTTGGGGTTTTGGCAACAGAATTTTGACCCAGGGACTAAGGGCGGGGGGCACTCTCATGGGCGGTGGACGTGACGCTGTCCTTCCCCGAGAAGGAGCTGGGAGTCGCTGTGGTATCCTTTCTCAATAGGAAGGCCCAGGCTCCAGGGATACCAGCGGAGGATACTATCCGTACGAAGAACCAGGAGGCCAAAAGAAGCCCAGTGGGCAGTTAAATAAAGCGCCCAGCTCGAAGTAATGTGGTAAACGGTTCCGGGCTGGTGTCCTCGGTGTCGAGAGGCGTGGCGGCCTTGGATTCTACGTAGTCTAACCAAGGGAGTCATCTTGGGGCCACGTGGTTGCATGTTCTATTTTATGTGAAGAAGTAAGGCATCAAACACCAGTTTTGCTTTGCTTAGAGACCCTGATGCAGAGCGGATAGTTCGTGACAGCGTGTTTACGTAGACTTGTTTGGTGCGTACCCTTCCTCGAGGGAGAGAGACTTGCGAGTTATCTATTACCGATAATCATAGAGAATATAGAACAACAGGAACAAATGCACCATATCCTGCTTCATTAAGAAATTGCATGAAAGAAAGGAACTACGGACATCAAAATTTGAAGAAGTAATATGATCAGATGGACCATCAACAGAATTTAAAAATGTGTTTAGTTTTCTCAAAAGCTCTCCATGAAATCTTAAAAGAAAAATTTGAACGGAATTACTGTGCTACATCTCATGGAAAAGGCGCGGCAGAGACTGTGTAGGTGGCAGTACAGAGTCATTAGTTCGTGCTCAAGTTGTGAGTAAATCTTCATCGGCTCCAGTTGTTAAAAGTGTTGAAGATGTGTTCATATTGTGATGCACGGGACAAGAATTATTTCCTTAATCTATATATTAATTATACAAAGAAAGCTCCCGGTTCCGTATTTCAGCCACTTTTTTTTATATGAAGTTTCATCGAGCTTTTCTTGAAATTTTATAACGGATCCGCATCAATTCGGGGTTGTGTTCATTACTTTGGGGTTGCGTTCCTGGGTAACTTTGGTGTTAAGTTCGGTGTTTGCCACCGATAAGTATGCAATACATGGATTTATTGGAACTTTTTTCATTTCATCTTCTTTTTATTGCTTCCTTGCATGGTTGAATTAGGCCTATAGGAACATTTATAATCGTTAAACTGCAATAAAAGTATTTTTAAAATACTACAAAAAAATTTCCATTTTGTCTGGTTTTCCAAAAACTTTTCTTTATCTTTGGCGATGCACGGAGCAGAATTTTCCTTTCAATAACTGTTAGTTGTTTGCTAAACAAGGGACTTCTTCACTCACGTTTAGGTCTCGCGCTAGCAGACCGATCGACAAAAGCTTGGCTGTAAGTTACCTTGAAAATCCAGGTGTAAATTGCTCCACTTTATTACTTTGAATTAAAAGTATGTCAATGGTTTCATTTTCCAGAGAATTGCCGACATGATTTGTAGATGGATCCAATCATTTTCCAAGGGATTAATTTTCATTTATTTAACAATTATTAATAAATTATTTGGAAAGTGTCTTTTTAATTGATTTAAGATACCGTAAAGGTACGTTTAGATGTTTGCCACAATATTTGAGCACTGCAAAGATATTTTCGGAAGCGAATTTATTTTTGTTCGTTTATTTAAATGAAACGTTAGGGCTGTTTCTCTTCGTACAGATTTAAATTGTTTTTCACATCAAGGTTCAATAAACCCCTCACTCAACCTCGAAAGTTTTCAAATGTTTGTCGAGATGCATTGAACCTAGGGCAATTGATGATTACGCAAACGTAGGTCAGTTTGAGGAGCCAATGACTGAAAATAGAAAGTGATTCAGTGGCGAACTAAATCTGTCTTCGGCCTTCCCGTGCGATATTTTCGTAAAATTTTGTTGGCCTACTTAAAACGCCTATAGCACGATTGTTTTAGATACGCTTGCCAAAACAAAAGCAAAATTAGATCTTCTTTGGCTGCCAAAAGTACTTAATAGTTTAAAAAACAAAAGAGGTATTTACGTCAGACCGCAGAACACCTCAGTTCTTAAGATCATTCCTTCAACTCTTCGGTGGTTCACGTAAACATGTCATTAAAATCGCCACGTTTCAAACCGCAGGAACCTCGAGGAAGTACTAATGAAGTTTATTTGCGTCGAGTGCATCATAACATTTATTACAGAGATATTTTGCATGCAATAACATCGAAATATTCGAGTGGGTGGATAGCACTTACCCGCGTCGTATTTATTTTGCAGCACTGCGAATTGGAAATTGAATAAGGTTAAAGAGACTCTTCACAAAATATTTCAATTATTGTGGTAATAAAGCCGGCAGAACAGAGTAATTTCTGCGAGATTTCATATTTCAGTAAATACTAAATTTACATAAATATTTTGGCATGTTCAATATAACTCACCCCCAAAAATAAAGCAGTACTAAAATTTTTAAGTAATTTCTTGGCATCATAGAGATTTTATGAAACTAACTTGAAAAAGAAGTCACACGATTAAATGGAAATAATAGGATTCAGATATTCATTGCCACGACGTTAAATTCAACAGGTGAGGATTTTATGGCTAATGTATTTATTTTAATGTCTACTCCACACAAACAGGGTGTTTATGGACTGCAAATAAAATGGCGAGAAATATAGTGAACCGAAATTCGGACTGTTCTTGATTAAAGTTTAACAAATCAATAAAAGAATAAATCTTTATGATTTTTAGTTTTAAGATAAATAAATGGATAAATTTTTGCATTGTTTTTTACAGAAAACATTATCAAAAGTACAGTCAAGTAAAATAAATAGCCAGTGCTTTTGCGGAATTAGAAGTAAAGGTATGGAACGCACGTGTCGATAATAAACAACTTGATAGGAAAGGAAATTAAAATTGTTTACTGAATTATTAATGCAAAGAATATTTACCTTGTATACCGTAAAAGAAGACTAAAAGGATACTTATGGGAGCTATATTGATATATTTACGAAAAGATTTGAATTCTTCAAAAATGTCCCCAGGGACATCGTCATTTGGGGACGTTAGGGGTTAACGGGTTAAAAAAAATTAGCGGCAAACAAGAAAGAAACGGCAGCTACAGGAGTCGGACCCTTTAAACAAAAGTTTTTTACTCCTCTTGAAGAAACTGTGACTTCTTTAATAAAATTTAAATAGCTCAGTAGAGGATATTGGAGAGAGTTTATTTGGAGTGCCTGTAGGACCCCACCCACAGAATTCAACACCACCTTTAAATACGGAATTTTCAAATATTCCTGAAACTGGAGAATGTACATTCTCAACACCATTGGTATCTATTGAAAACGTCCATTCAACTTTTAAGAGAACAGGTTAAGACTCAAGAAGATTCCTTTAACGTGTTACGTGCACTTTAACATGTGCACATATTTCCCAACCAGCATTGGAGAAGGGCTGGGTATCCGCGAAACTTTAAAACTTTAGAGCCTCCACCTGTGTTGTTACCTCTGGGCGCCACGCAGTTTAAGGAGAACCGCGAACCGTGTTTTATTTGCACAACTCTATCTACGCTTGTGGTACCACAATAAAACAACTCCCGAAGTCACTCGAAATGAAACGATTTATTCACTCCTGTAGATTTTTGTTTTATTTATCCTTAACCACAAAAAGATAATCGAAGGAAAAATTAGCCGCAAGGTAGCGCGAATCAGGGCAAATTCACTTCAAAAGCATCCAAGTAATTATATTTAAATACAAAGTAGCAAAAAAAAGAAAAAAAGAAGTACTTATCTCTTCGTGTTTCTCTGCTACAAATACGGGGTCCCGGAGTCCAATCCCCTTTCCCTGCCTTCCTATTCCTCCCCCTCTGTCGTGTCCCTGTACTTCCTCAGCTTAACCCTTTGAACACTGTATCATTTCTTCCTTAAGTCTCTTATTCCTTACTGGCTGCCTAACTTTCTCGACGGCAATTTTCCACTGTCTGCTTGATTTTATTGTGATCTCTGGGCGCTTCGCTAAGACCTCTTTCTCCCGCTTCACCTCAATCTAGTCTTTTTTTCGTTTCTTTTTTTCCTGCTTTCTTTTTTTCACAACCTTTTCACAACTGCAGCAACTACACACTTTGACCTTCACGCAATTCCTGAGGTCACCCGCATCACCTACCGAAGCTTTATAGGAAAAGCACCCCTATTGACACTTCCGCCCACTATTTCGCCAAGTTTCGAGGCAAATTTGAATCGGTTTGAACCGATTGTTTTTAATAAAATTTATTTTTATTAATTTTATAATTGCTTGTACTCTCAGGAGTCTGGGGAACTAATGAAATTTGCTGGGAAAATTTGCTTTCCTGAAGTTTTGACATTTATCGGCACGTTTTTTAAGTTTTTGCTTTTTCTGTTGAATTTCGGAGTGCTTTTATTTGTAGCATTTACTTCGGGTTACGGGTGACCCAGCGTTAATAAAATTTTTGCGGGCTCGTTCAACTTTTTTTAGGAAAAGCGTTTGTTCTGTTATCGGTGAAGAGGTTATGTGAGGAAAATTAGTTTTTCGCCTGGATAAAAGGACTGGACCCGGTAAGTTTCCAGGTAAATTGTTTCTTTATATCATTACGTATATAGATAAATACCCTTTCTTTCTTCCAGTCTAGAATCTAAAGGGGATTCGCGAACTACCTTGGCCGACCTCACAAATGTTTACAAGTAAGTTCATTTTCTTGATTCATTTTCCATTTCATACATTTCAAAATTTATTCATTTTAACTGATTTAATTTTATTCTCTAAATTGTTACCTAATCCTAGCAATCCCTAAACGTTTGTGCTATTTTTGGATTTATGCGAACCTATCCGTCTTTCCCTTACTTTAAATTGAATTCTATTTCCTAAATAGCCTAATCTAATTCCTAATCCAATCTCTAGACCTACTAAATTATACAATATAAATGTATCTTCCCTAAATTTCTTGTCTTTTACTATCTATACTCTTTGATGATCTTCTTTCTTTCACAGGCCTTCGACTAAGTGATTACAGGCGGCTTCGGGAAATATCCCAGGTAAGTTTGAAAACGCAATTTTGTGCAAGTAAGTACTTTTGGCCATTAACCATCTATGAAGATTTCTGAGAAGGTCGACGTCTTACGAGACTCGTCAGGTAAGTACTTTTTCCAATGCCAGGGACAAGAAAGGGAGGAATAAAATGAATCCGAAAGAGTATCCAGTGTAAACCCAATGTAAGTATATAACATATCGCAATCTGAAAATTAAAACAAAATCTTTGCAGAATCAAGGCGCACAGGACATAGTAGAAAGGACAGCACACAATTAGGTAAGTATTGGATACTATTAGCATTTCTTTAAGTCCATTTCATTTTAGGTCACCTCCTTCCTGGAAGAATGTAACAAACGAAGTTACTAATTTCTTAAAGTGAACAAATGAAGCAATTAATGACGTTTCATTTAATATTAAGAAAATATATAGGTCGCTTGATAAAGTATAAGATATTCAAAAACAGCAACTGTAAGAAATTTGAGAACACTATAGACAAATGGGGTAATTGCAAAAACGCGAATTTGAACTATTCTTGAGATTGAAGTCATGAAATGCAATCAAATTATTGATAATTGGATGATTGGCATTTCCTTTTTATACGTTATTCGTAAGTTCGTTGTAGTCTACTTATTTGTTTCGTATCGATTCATTTTTTGGTATCATCCGTTCTTTAAACTTTACATAATTATTAGTAGCTATTAATAAATTTTGAAGTATTATGTTTTGTTTAATCAAGTGGAAGGCAATACGTTCTAAGTAATTTTCTTGTTCTAGTTAGCTATGGAGTTTATTTTTATTTTTTAATTATTAAATTTGGTTTACTCATCTGTTATATAATCTTACGTCGAGGAAATATATAAAAGATTATTAAAAATAGTTGTTTTTTTATTTGTTAATACTAGGAAAATTTTCTAAAATGAATTTAAAATTGAATTTCTAATTGCGTTTCCTTCTTGATCATGGGAAGATAATATGTGTTTTAATTCCTCATCTTGATTAGGATCCTGTTCTACTGGAACTCTTCATTCCTATTAAATGCAAACATATATTATGTAACGCACAGCAGATGTTGAGAGTTTGCGCAACTTTTTTCGGTTCATAATATAATTCCGGAGCTCTTAATAAATCTACTTTTCAGAAGACCAATTGTCCTTTCGATTATATTTCGAGCTCTGCTGTGCGCCCTATTGTAATGACTTTTAGGGCTGTCTGCCAACACAGCCTTATACGGTGTAATTAACCAGGGTTCTGATGGGTAACCGGTATAACCAGCATAATCAACATATACCTAGCCACCAATTCTCTCCAATTTCATTTCTATACCGGTGATAAAAATATTTACTCCTTTTATACGTATTTTGCAGTTATAAATCTATAAGACATCGGAAGTATTACTGCAATTAAGACCATCATGACGTTTCTGTTTTTTAAAAAAAAGAAGGATGTTTATGTTTGTGTGGTGCTATTATATTAACACGCAATGTCGCTTGTCTTACGCTCTTTTATCGCTATTTCAATGGACATTGTTCCAACGAAATCTGGGTCTGATTCCTTGTAGAGCAATTCCTACGTATGATACCCACGCATCGAGCCGTCTTCATCCTTTCGTTTTCGAGACAAAATCTAGCAGAACAGTGAGGTTTGAAGAATCCTTCTTGAGCCGAACTTTACGAATGTGGAACAGATTACCACCCTATGTTTTTCCCGTTGACTATAGGCTGCAGTTACTCAAGCAGAATGTACACCGACACTTCCGCTCAATCTCCTAATCTCTTTTACTCATCCCAAATTTCCTTTGCGCCAAAGCTGTACGTAGCATCATCGCGGGCATCCCTAAATTCCGTGCACAAAAGAAATAACTCCAGGGAACTTCAGTTCTTTGAAAAAATGTATTCTGTATTCATTCATTTCTTCCTCTGACATATATAGACTAAATCACTTTGGACGTAATGTTTCTTCCAATATATTTAAAACCTCTTGTAAAATAATGGAGAAGGCCGATTGCCTTGCCGCAAGATGATAACCTTTCCCTACGCTATGCTGGTAATTGCTTTCAGCAAAGAACCTTAAGCACGCAGCAAGTTTCTATTCTGCTGAAACAGAATCAATGCAAAAGATAGGAACTAATTTATTCTCCAACTCCCCTAGAACATATTTGTTGGTAGCTTTATTAAGTCGAAAATTCCTTTTGAATCTTGTGGTAAAATTGATTAGCTTTTTTCTCGAAAGTATTTTATTTACTTACTTAGCATCTGAAAGCTGCATAGGGTTAGATTTATCTCTTAATGATTTTCTCTAATTTTTCCTTAAATTTCTGTACTCTAAAGCTTTCTGTTAAAATATAACATCACACTTTCCATTTTTTCAATAAAAAATACTTACATACAAACTTTTTCAACACAATTACGTAAAATTAATAAAATTACTAGGAATCTTTTTGATTATTTTTTTCAGTTTATAAATGTATGACTCAGACCTGACTAATAAAAATGACACGTAGTAAAAATCTGAAATCTGAAATCTGTACGCAATATTATCGTTTGCCTTGAGAGTAACAAAAGTGATATTTTTCAGATGTCCATCTTCTAAAGTAATAAATATGTCAACCAAAACTAAAAAAATGTATCTTAGTCCGCAGTAAACAAAGAAAAATTAAATTTTCTTGGACCATTTTAACACCTGTCAATTACAATTTAAAAACAAAAGTTTATTTTTATCTTAAGAATATATGAAGTGTTTTTCAACACTCGGCGCTCTAGACCTTTATTTATGATGCTCTATTTCGCTGAAGGTCAAGTAATAAATCTTTATCTTTTTCTGGTTGTTAATATGTATAATGCATCACATGATGTAAATAATCCTCATCCAGAATTTTGTTTTCAATTACCTAGTTGGAAAAAAGACTTGTATTTTACTTGGTCATTTTGGGCAGAATTTATTTTTATTTATACCGCGTAAGTTAATGCTGTTTACAGCTCTCTCTATCTCTTTTCATTAGCTTTACTTGTAAGATGCACCTGCGACCGATGCTAATTATGTGTCCGTCTCGTTCGCACATTGGAGGCTTACTGGACTGGAGGGGATGTGGGGGGAATACCTAAGGGACGTAGAAATTTGCTGGACCCGTAAGTCTTGAAAGTATGGTATCATGAAAAATTGATTAGATGAAATTAAGAATGAAAAATGAAATCTACATCTTTATAATAATATGTAGGCGATAGGTTCAAAAATATTGTAAATAAACTTGCTGATGAAGACTATTGATTTATTTGATTGTTAAATTTATATATTCTCATAATAATATGTCCTAGTTTATGTAATACTGTATTGAAATTATTATCAAGTAGAGGTTATCAGGCAATAGGTAAAATAAACAGTGTAAAGAAATGTCTGCGCCATCTTGACCCTCACTAGGAATACGGATGCGAGTGATGAAATATGGTTGCTTTTCCGATGCATTGGAGGGGAGAGAGCCGTGTGATACTTCAGAGAGCGGACCTTTTGCCGCCGGCCTTTGGTTCGAGTTGGGTTCTGCACGAGTGAAGACAGATAAGGAGAAAACGAAAGAGTAATTTATCGATTTCTAAAGGTTTCAGTTTCCTTACGGAACAATCCACATAGTTTTGAGATTCTTTTTGACCGTAAGACCTTAGGCGTACGTGCAAAGATTATCGACAAGCTTAGGATATTCCACTGCCCCTTACTTTTTCTTAGTTCTAATTTTTTCTCTCTTATTCTTTCCTCGCTATCCATTTTTCGAGGTCGAGAGATACTTTATGACACTAAGCACAGATATGTATGATCAAGGACTGAGCCAAGAAGGTGTCGACGTAGAAAAATGCAGGAATCATGAAATTTCACATTTAGGGTGTAAGAATGAAAATTACAGAAAGCGTGTGTATCGCTTGTGGACTACATTGTAGAATGAAACTGGTGAAATCGTATCAGTGCTTTAAAGTATCTATTATTCTATGATACTGGTTCTTCGCTAGTTTTGTACAAAGGGTTTGGCGTTTACTTACGACAGCGTTTGAGATACTATTGAGAAACATAAACATGAAAGTTTTGTAGACTAAAAGGCCATTAAGAGGACCGACCTACGAAAATTGACCGTTCATTCAAAAATGTCATTCACAAAATCAGAAACTGCGTTTGATATACACTTTGAAAGGTCTTTTTTTCACATATTTTCGAATTGTTTCTATGTAATCATTAAAATTTCACAGTTTTATCGCATTTTTTAATATAATAGTTAATTATGGTATAATAATTTTTAATTTTATATATTATAGTACACGGGCGTATAAATTAAAGTTTATCCATTGAGATGTATTAGTGGAGAGAACGTCGTGAACAAACTGATACTCCAAAAACGGAAGCAATTTTTGAAATAAAGTGTTTTCTCTCGCTCCTCCGTAATTCCGACAAGGTGCAATAAATTCTATATATATGTACTTCAATATGAAGGAAGTAAATAGAAACATTCAAACCAAACCTATTCCTCGCTGGTCGATATTTTGGTGGAAAGGCGGCGGATTTAAATGGGATTTCGGACATCTGCTTTTTCTTATAAAAAAGGAGTAATTTTGAATTTCAAGTGCACATATTTTTAGAAGAAAGTGAAGACAAATTTCTCCATCTATTATACATAAAAAGTTTTACGTCTCAACTTAACCGAAAATTATTATAAAAATCATTATGTAGTAGCAAGTGGAAAATTTATTTCGCAACTCACGTAGAAAGTTAAAAGCAGAATTGCTACCATTTTTGGAGTTAACTTGTTTTCTTCATATACTAATACATCTAAATTGGTTTGTCCCCTTAAACCACTGAGAAGAATATATGGAAGGGTGTCCCTTAAAGAAAATTGCACAAATTTTTTAAATCGATGTAGTTATCTCTTTCGATCTTTAAAGTCAAACTGAACTGTAATCGGATACTCGATATTGTTCAATGCTAAGTAAATCCGAGTATCTATATTCAAAAAAGTAAACCTTATCACTTCCAAATTTAGGTTCAAAAAATTTTTAGAATTTAATTTCATTCAACCCTATCTTTTTATCATGCTGTACATAACAAAAAATCCGAAAGTTGAATCATATTTTAAATTTTGGCGCTGGTACGTTTTAATAGGGATATAATAGGGGGAGTTGGGGCACATTGATGTACGGGGCACATAGATACAAGTGCGTGAATTTTAAAACTAAAAAGAGTTGCAGTTCATGCATGCACACGTAAGTCACCTTCGACGGAGCCGTTCTCAAAATTGTATTAAGTCGTGCGTTCAGTAACAGTTCTGCGCTCCACAAGTTAAAACATATTTTACACATTCGTGAGTAAATATTTGTAATTATCTTGAGATTGTGATTTTTCGATAAAATTTTTTTTTAAACAGTTGTGAAATGGTTTATTAGGTAAGTAAATATCCTTTATAATTTAACAATAGTGGTGCTTTGAAATACTTGTGCGACGTTTAAATATTAAGTTGTATTTTTTTATAAAAAGACATTTGGGGCACATTGATACTGCAATGCTAGAGGCACATTGATACGTATCAATGAACCCTGTTTAGCGCATAATTTGCGATTTCAATGCTTTGCTTCT
>QYTT01091251.1:5925-31390 GCA_006980735.1 Dasypogon diadema
CAACCTTGGAGTTCAAGAGTTGGTGGATAAAAACTATATCGGCCACCTTGCGTCGTTTTTCCAAAGAAATCATGCCAAGAAGATTAAGCCGTTCGCGATATGGTGGAAGAATCATAGGGTCGTTCCAAAGGAGATCCCTAAGCGCAAATCTAACGAACCTGCGCTGAACAGACTCAATACGACCAATGTGGACAGCGTAGGAAGGATTCCATACTTGCGAAGCATGTTCAAGAAGTGGCCGTACGAACGAGTTATATAATGTTAAGAAAATTTGAAGATCAGAGAACTCTTTGGACCAGCGCTTGATGAAGCCCAACATGGAATTACTCCTGGAGACAAAATGGTTAATGTGCGAAACAAAATCCATAAATATAAATCATCTCCAAATTTTTTATAATTAGCTTTCAAGGCAAGCTGGACTTCTCTCTATCTAACTTTGTTCCATCCTCTCTCCCTTCCTACTAACTTAACCTCTTTTCCTATTATTTTGTAAGTGTCCGGAAAAAAATAGTATTTTGTTTTCCAGAATTCCACGAAAATTTGGCTGTAGGTTGAAATCAATATGAGAAATGAATCACATTTATTTCTTAACTTGTTCCCTGCTACGTGTACCATTTTCAGTACACGTTTCTCTTACATGAGAATATCATAAGTAATGTGAACGTATGTGGGAGAGTTATTCTCAGTGATTAAAGTCTGGCAGGGAACGTGTTAAACAGTAACAGCTAGATGGATACATGTGCAAAGGTTACTTTCTGGAGATCTTAATTTTGTAGAAATGTACATGAACCCCCCATAAGATTTTGGTGGGAAAACCGAAAAAACTTGAAAAAATACTAATTTACTAATATCCTACTTTTGAGCTTTGATAGTTTCTAACAGAAGAGGAGTAGGAGGTGGTGGATGATTCTTTCTTTTCTTCTTTTGATATGGAGAATTCCCTATAGAATAAGGTTCTGCTTGATTTCAAAGGGTATACAAAAAATAATTTACAAGGAGTTAAGTCGTATGAATTATAAAGATGTTAATAAAACACATGAAGAACAAAAAATGGTACATACACATATCGGGTGGTAGCTTCCTTAAAAATAGTGATTTACTGATCGTGATGTACTGATCGATGTTTTCTTGTTAAAACTCTCTTTATGAGGAAACACCATTGAAGAGTTATCCTATACTAAGTTCCTCTCAACAAAAATTGTTCTCTCTTCAAAAATTGTTCTTTGCCAAATTTTCTATAGTGTGGAAACACTCTGGGAAAGAAAACTTCTTCATTCGGAAAAAAAACTTTCTCAAAGAAAACTCCGTAGGGGACACGTAAATATTCTCCTTACTTTTTCCTTTTTTACGTTGTTGTTTGTAGGTGTTATGCAATAACAAGTGAGATCTTATTTTGTTAACGCACTAAAACATACAAAATTTTGCTCTTTGTGTGTGAAGTAAAAAATCAACGATTTAAGATATTTTTGAGTACTTTGTTCGCTTAGCACCCTGTAACATTTTTACTGCACTCCCTGTGAAACACAATTAGATGTCATTTGATAGAGAATCTCTTGTTTTTTCTAAAAAATCCTCAGACACCCCTCTGACCCTCCTTTATAGCGAGGTCCAGAATTTCAATCTTGACAAGTTACTAGTTGTTTGTGCAATCCCTAGCCTAGCCAGTAAAAAAGGGTTTTATAAGAACAGGCTGCCTACCTATCCGTGCAGATTGCAATTTTCAGTCCCCGGGGATGCCGATTCCGAAGGTATCTGCCCTACTCTTGTATGGCCTTGAGCTCCGCCTAGAAGACGGTAGCACAGTGCCGTTTGCACCTCCAGATCCTCGTAGAAGAGGAAGACACAAACCCAAGCCATGAACGGCAATTTCTCATCAATCCACGAACTCGATTTTAAAAGAAGCTTCTTAATTCTAACTTGTTTTTTTTGGTAAATATAGATGCGATGCGTGTGCAGTTTTTCCTTTTTTTGATAGAAAATTTGTTCAAAAATCAAAAGCTGTGCAATTAAACCCATTTCTAATTCTAAGACCTTTTAGAAATAATTTAAATCAATTTAAACTGTGAGAAACTTTATGACCAGAAAGATATGTGGTCATTGGCAAAAAGTTCAACTACCCATTGAAAGGGAAAAAGTAATTGAATTGTAAGTTAAGTAATTACCTGAGGGGAATTTAAATTCACATTAATGTACCTACCAATTATTTAACGAACATTGAATTAGAAAATAAACACAGGACGTGCAAGATCGCAGTGAATGTGAAGACAGAATGTAAATGCGAAGCTCACTAGGCTGTTGGTGATATTTTTTTCAGGTTTACTTCTTAGCAGCAAAGACGCGAATGTCAAATTAGCATTAATTATTTTCCATTAATCTGCTCGGCTACTGCGGTGGTGCTGATGTGACCTTTACCCAGCAAGAATTACTCAAAACCGTCAAAGTCAGAACCATATGAGTAAGACATAGATCACTGATCAGGCATGTCAGGGGGAATTTCGCAATGGACATTGGTTGGCATTTCTGTGCTGCTGCCACACAATCTGAATCTAATGTTAAATTCAAATGAAGCAATTGAAGACTCACCAATGAAACCGGCCCATCCACTAGGAGATCGATAGCTAATATTTTATGGAGGAACCGCATGCGCTAGAAGCGCCTCTTCAGATAATGTTCTTGTAGCCGTTAAAGTCCAAACAGATTTCGTGTTCAGTGGCTGTAGTCACCTTTTTCCTTTTTGAATCTGTGTACCTCTTTGCTGAATATTTTAAAAATTTGTCTCTCTATTACAGACTCAACGTGTGACATAACAGTCAGTGAAAAAAAAACGTGTGACCCCTTCTGTCTGAGCATGTTGTTCCAGGACAAGGTGAGGAAGCTGGCAATTAAACTTTGAATCTGAAAGTGGAAAACTGGAAAAGTAAAGATTCCAGAAATTTATAAAAATCTTTTACTTCAATAATTTAATCCGTAACTTTGTAAAACCGCAAGGAGGGTTTGGTGGAATGCGCATATATGAGGAATGAGCTCGTAGGTGGTGGGTGCGACAAAAATTGAATTTTGTTGGCCATTAAACATCGCATGCAGGATTTGACCTAAAAACATCTTTCCGTTGATCCGTATTAAACTTCCAATAAGACTGTCTCTTCGACTGAATGCATAATTTCCGCATTAAAGCGGAATGCAAACAAATAACTCATCATCTTCGATAATTACAATTAATTCGTCAAAAATATGCTAAATAGCCTATCGATGTCAATGCTCCTCTTTGGGTTTCGCTGAAAAATTGTGTGAATTGAGTGCCAATCACCAACCAATACTCGTGGAGATGAAGCACGCTAAATCCAGTAGTGTCTTTTTACTAATTTGATTGGCGTTAGCTGGCGGTGCAAACAGCCACCAGGGTCGTCGATTTTAATGCCACTATTTGGGCCTCTTAAGTGCCCAGTCTTGCTGCCCGCACCTCATTAGTTCGTGAAATATTTGCCCCATTCATAAATGGGGTCCGATTTATTGTTATAACCATGTCCAAGAGTTTTTCGAAACAGAGGTATACGCTTATTCAATTTCTACTGGGAAGAGTGGCATATGGTAAAGGTTGCAGTGCAGTTGCAGAAGGTCTGATTGCATGTTCCTCCTGACATCTTCACATTTTAGCGCGACATATTACTGGGTATCGTCACGTTGTGGTCGACATGCGGCAAGTGTGACCTTCACATTTCCAGATAAATACTGCAATCCAACTGTGGAGATACTTTCAATTTTATTGGTGCTTGAGATAACCATCTTCAATGGGAGAATTCGTTTCAGATTACCATACAAAGTTCGTACATGGTATCTCGGTGTTGTCTGTTGTTTGCCGTTGCCACTCGATTAACATCGGCAGGTGCATCCCGGCTTGTAATAAAGGCCTTAATTAATCACTTCATCGCCGTCTGATTTACTTCAGCGCAGAGATGTGCAATAATTGATACGCGTGTCTAAATAAATTTACAAGCTCAATTTTCCTGACGACCAAATGGAATGGTCTTGTCGTGAAGAGCGATAAGATTTGTTTGGCTCGTAAATGTGAAAAGTGTGCGAACATTGTAGCGTTTCACTTCTGATCATGTTCTGATCACGGCGCAGAATATACTCGTAGTTGAATTAGCCGAAGAGAACTGCGGTGGTCTTAAGAAATAATGCAGATAAATCAGAAGGACTAAAAGAATCGAATGGTGAAATTCTACGAATCTTTAGAGTTCAGCAAACTGGTATCGTCTATTATTTTTCTGAATTGTGCATTTTTATGAAATACATAAGATGGATGTCTTCTGCGGATGGGTGGCATGAGTGCTTTTGCAGTATGCTCCGCTTGCCGTAAAAGACGACTGAAAGGATCATTGTTGGATGTGTACTGACGTGTACTACGTTCGTGCCTTTTTGGGCGTTGTCATGTTTGCCCTTGAAATACCAACTTTTTCGACGTGCCTACAGCTTGTCGCGGTGGGTGAACTTGGGTATATTAGTGATGTGATAAGCTATTTCGGACGTAGCCAGTAGAGTCGCCCATGATAAATGATCGGATGAAGATGGGAATGACAAACTGAATCATGTATACGTGTACTTCAGATGGTAAATTGGCTAAGCCGACAAAACGAACTTCTGCGGAAGTCAGCTGCATGAGTTCTGTGGGAAGAGTGGGGAGGGCGATATGTGACGTCGATGAAGATAAAAATAGGGAAGTCGACAGTCCTGAAGTGATCAGAGCGATGCAATTAATAGTGGCAACGACAACAGACGAACTGGCTTGACTTAGAAGACGTGGCCGACATTCAAGGCGACATGAGCAACGCGGAGCTAAAAGGTGCCTAAAGGGGTAGTACGAATCTGTCCTTCTCTCTCCAATATACGAACCAACGTATCTAGCCGCCAGACATTAAAATTGCCCGGAAGGACGATTTCAGAAAAAGGAGTTTCTAATAATAATTGATCAATGGTGTCAGTTAGTTTGTCGAAGTGGCGTATTATTTGCGGGGAAAGAAGGAACTAAGTGATAACCACCATAACCCATCATAAACTGGTTAGCATCATATCGAAGCAGCAGACCGGATGTAGACAAAAGCCTGGTGTTAGGGTTGTGCCTAGGCGCCAGACTCTCATCTAGCTCTAGCTAGTGAACTCTAGCTGGAGGCGTCGTTATGTTTTCACTCGGAAAATTTGGAAAAACTTATCGCTGCTATGCTAGTTTTATGGGGCATAAAAAAGCCCTTCCTCTTGGCTAAATAATTATGGTGGCCAGGCCACAGAAACAAAAAACACATTCATGGCAAAACCATACTGGTTAGTGGGGGAGTACTTCACGAATACGTTTGCTCCCTGACGCGAACACAGCTCGACTTCCAGGTGCAGGAATCTTAGGGTGTTCTGTATCGGTTTACCAGGCAGAAACGTTAGCTCTGGTTCGTGCGTTAAAAGAGGGTCGGGTCCATTTACCGATGGAAGTCCGTTTTATTCCTCCTGGAGGAAGATTTGTGAGTGTGTCCTGGAAGGGTCCTTTGGACTGAAAATCACAAGATCGTGATTTATGCAGTAAGTAAATTTTCCAGTCTTCAACATTATGTCGGTTGTATTTTGCTTGAAAATATTCTCAAAACATTTAAGTTTATTATAACAAACTAATGTGGTGGGTCACAATACCAGAAACATTTTAATTATCAAGGAAATTTAGTCTACTATGAAACCCAGTCCAGTCCAAAATGTATCCGAAATTTTATCTTGTGTATACAAATAGTGCATTAGAAATTTTCTAACTGCGCGCGTCAGGTTAGTTATGCATTTAACTGGCAAATTATGAAAATCAACGTATAACCGGAATATAAACTAAAGGCCCAGCTGCCTGAGTCATCTGGGCTGGCAGACATAAACACAAATTTGACGATTGAACAAATCAACATTTTGCACAATCGCTGATTTTCCCTTTTATGAAATGAGATTTGATTGGTGTCAAATTAAGCCCAAGCGGGACAGAGCCTCAGGCATACTAATTAGAAAGACCTTTTCACACGAATTGTAATTTACGCAAATTAGGGTCGATGTAATCAGAGACAAGTCCAATATTAAAAAGATCGCAATCTCATTTTACTGATTTGATTTGAAAAACGTTTGCCTAGACCTAGACGTTAATGTGCAACAATGGGAACAGAAGAAAAGAAATTGCTGCCGCCATTAATAAACACCTACTGGCCATTGCCTTGATATTGTTCGATGATAACGTAACCTCCTGGGAGGAATTGCAGGGAAGAGTGCGAATAACATGCAGCAGGAACCAGTTTCACATTTGCCAAAATAATATTCCCATCATTAGTAATGATTTGCATGCAGGGGGAAAAAACAACGCGGGATCCAAAAATTTTGCATTTCAGCTTTGGGCCAAATGTGAACCTAACCTTAGATCATCTCGCAATGATACCACTATCATATCACGGTAGCAGCTGATATGCATATTTTTGACTGAAGCTGTAAAAACGCTTGTATTAGATAAAAGTGTGGATGCATAACCGCTGGGTTTCGGACATATATAAATAAAAGTAGTTGGGCTGATGGCTCATTAGTTTTCATATAGTATTATCGCAGTGAAGATGTCGTTTAGACTGGTAAACAAAAGATAAACAGTTTACGGAGGATGTCGGACTAAAATAGCATTTCTAGGTTCTACTCGTGATGCTAGTATCAGCGGCTTGCTGCTACGACTTACCATCTTCAGATGTTCTTCCACCATACACCCCACCAGGTGGATATGCATCCATCTACAAAAAGCCAAATGGAGGTTCCTTAGATGCATCTGCTAGTAGTTTTGGATCATCGCGTGCTCCACCAAATCCATCAGGAGGAGCCTATTCGGATGATGCAAATGCACAGATTTTGAGACAGTCACAGAACATCGAACCGGATGGTACTTATCAGTTTAGTTATGAAACGGACAACGGAATTCAAGCCGAAGAACAAGGATATCCTAAGGATCTGGGTGGAAATCCACCTGAAATAGCTGAACAAGTGTCCGGAAGTTTCTCGTATACTGCTCCAGATGGTCAGCAAATTTCATTATCATATGTTGCTGATGAGAATGGATTCCAGCCATCGGTAAGTTAGGATTAATGGTTGTAAAGAGAAGTTATTATTATTGTTATTACGTTTTCAAGGGTGAACATCTGCCCACACCGCCACCCATTCCAGAAGCCATTCAAAGGGCACTGCAATATATTGAAACCCACGGAGGCGGTAGTGAATATTAAGTAGACATTGTTACTTCTGTTGTGTTATGCTAGTTATAAGATATTAGTCATAAATTCACTCCATTTTATTTTATGCTTATCATCAAAATAAACTTGTTTTCCGATACTCACTCAATTTTTAGAACCTTGCCATCGATGTATATACTTGACCGCAAGTAAATATCACTCAAGTCTTTCTGGATGCCTTGAGTTCAATGATTGTGTAATAGTGCATCTAATGGTCTAAACCTGATGGGGCAAACAGAACTTAGATAGTATTTTGATGGATCATTACCGTCTTGTTCTATCTGTTAAATTTTATTTTCTGTGTGTTGGCACAGATACCGATACTTCACTAGGGAATGTGATATAATCGAAACTTGTCTATTACCCGGCGGAATGCAGACATCTTAAGAGTTGACCTTAAAGTTAAGCCACAGGTTTCTTTTTTTTGCATCTGCATACATATGCAACACTTTTTTAATTATGAGCAACGTTTTAGATAATCAATTAATCACTTGGGCTGTGGGCTACGAGAAAAGTTCAAGATTTTATGGTGGTAGTTTCGCATGTATCTGGGTTGTACTAGTTATGCAATGACGGAACCTGGAATTGCAGAAATTCATCTTCCTCGGCGTAAGCTGCTTAAAGTTAATCTCATCTATATTTTATTACAATTTTATATTTTTTTGGGATAATTTATTGCTTTAATGGGGATCTGACTAATAATGGACCCAAATTTTGATCTCCCTAATAATCAGCTTTTCTCTCCTTTACCTTGTCTGGTTCTTAGAAAATGTTTATAGAAATTTGACAAAGTTTTTCTTGCACAAGTTGAACTTTCATTTCTAGCTGGGTATTCTCTTTCCATGAAGTCTGGTATTCTGATCGGAGTGTATAATTTATTACAATTTATTCGACCTACTGTACCGAATGACGTATACTTGGTGGATTCTACGAAATTTATCTTAGAGGATTTCCACTCTATTTTTCGGTGGCCTTCCTTAGCAAAGATATTGGAAAAAATCATGTCCATTCACATTTCCGTGTTCACTATAGCTGCCATATTGTGGACTATGCTATTTTAACGGAAAAATTCAGAAGTAACTTTGTCGTTCTCTGCCCTTAAATGCTTTCTTATCAGGTTGCTGCTGGATTGTAAAAGTTTATAATTAAATCTGTACTTCGGCGTTTCTAAAAACTGGAGTCCCTCAAGGGTCGATTTTGTGTCCTCTCCATTTCTTGAAATTTTGGCCTCCAAAATTCAAATTTTCTCCCACTCTGCCGCGCTTTACTTGCTTTTACGCACTTTACTTGCATTTTTAAAATGCTGCCCTTGATGCACAACGCACAGTTTAGGCAGAGGAAAATTTTAGGAAAGAGAAGATTGGGAAATTTTAACCTAACAAATGTTCCAAGTAAGCCGCACCCTTTGCAGGAATCTTAGCCCACGCACAAAGAGGAGAAAATCTTCGGAAAATCCGCCACTCTAACGTATTTACCTTCGAATACTACGGCTCTTAAGAAAAGAACGTTTGGGAATCATTGGGGATCGTACATGAGTGAACGCTCATATTTGGCTTGCAAGTTAAATATAAATACCTCGTGTGCATAGCTCACTGGAGGGAGGAGGTTCACACACCAATTTAACCTCCACATGGGGCTTTTATTTAGAGTGACTATAAGTATCATAATTTATTGGTTGTTCAGCCTATAGGGCATTGAAATCTTTAATTATTGTTTAAGGTCCATCAGGATCTTCAAGTTTCAGTCTTAGTAAATAAATCAAAATTAATATCCTTATTACATTACATCAATGCCATTTTAAAGCAGTATATTTTCATTTAATTCAATGCTCCGAAGAATGTTGTTAATGCAATTCATATTGGCGCAGTCTTCAGTCCAAATTGTTGACGAATAGCGATATTCAATTGTTTTAAAATTCAATTTAGAATTTTGTGTAAAACTTTTCTTAACGCAATTATAACGAACGTTTTTCAACAAATTAAATTTAAAATATTTCATCCGGTTTAAAATAGTTCTTCATGGTTTGGCTTAGGTAACTTGCTTTAATTTTACGCAAAAATCATTATTAGCACTTATGTACATTGTTACCTTCTTACAGTGTACTATGCAAGCTTATATTGTATAATTTTCTTTAGAATATTTTGATACATTGGATTTTTAAATGCACTCTATCTTCTTTTATCAATTTACTCAGTATTACCTTGTTTTTTGGCCAGTTTCAAAAAATGGCACTTATGGCTGTGATTAAATATGCAATAAAAATCAAGTTTTCTTAGTATTTTTATCAGGTTTAAGATGAAAAATAACCATTCAAACAAATCCGTCGAATTTATCTAAACCAGTACGTCATTATCTGATTTTTATATGAATAGTCTATAATATCATTTTAATGGCATCATTTTCACCTTTTCGCCGTGTCAAATTACACATGTAACCAGTCTATTTTCACGGTAGTAAATTTAAGCAATTAACAGCATTTCGTACTTCTCCGTGAAGTATAAAACACGTTTACAAGTTTTACTTGTATGAACTTGAATTGGTTATGATTTATAGGTTTGTCGCTTAAGTCTTTTGTTTCGCTGCTCGCCTATTTACAGTTAATGAATTAAGCAAATAAAACGAGACTGATATTTGGTCGTTTCATATAAAATTATCCATAAATTGAAATTCAAATTTTTGTTCTATGATGCAATATTAATTTCCAGTTGGTATTTATTTCCACTGAAAGAAATATACATTTTTATTCCGGCGCCACACAAATCTCATGAAATATTGTCGCCGTGGAGAGGAAAGGTGTATACAATAAATCCATTGATAATTTTATGCATTCTGCTCATCAAAGCGACGTTAGATACGGAAAATGCAGAAGATTTTACTTATGTTGCTGCAACTCTTTCAAAATTTGTTGTGAAAACAAATGTAAACCAAGCAAACGTTGAGTTACACGACCGGTTAAATAGTAATGTGTTTGTTTGGGTAAGTTTTTTTTTTAATATATGATAGCTTAAGAGTTGGCGACACATCTTTCACTGAAGGTACTGGTTGTAAAAATAGTGAAATATTGGTGTCGTGAAGGTCGAAATGGATACTTGTTAGATTCCAATTACCAATTGATTATATAATGCGATGAGTTCTTTCCATGATGCTGAAATACTTTCTCCTGCTTAGGTATGTGCAAATTAGGTACGTTTCAAAATGAAATTTTTGTGAATTACGTGATTTTATTGAAATATGAAAAATTTTCACATTGTATTGATATTGGCTGGCCTCAGAAAGTTTCATGAAATCAAAAAAGAGAAATTAGAAAAATATTACAAAAATGGATTTTAGGGTTAATAAAGAGGACTGAATGGATGATGAGGGTAGTAAAAAATGACGGGCCGCAAACGTAGCAACTCGTGGTACAGGGCACACCCCATTTTATAAGATTCTTACCCTTCTATCAAACCTCGGAGGGGTGTACATTTTGTAGCGATTGGCTATATTTTCATTCACCCACTTTCCGTTATCCAATCGAGCTGAAATTTTGCACACTGCTTTGGTTCTGATGACAATATGACATAGTATATCTAGTGTCGTTCTAAATTCAATATGATGGACGCCCCAAAGTAGCGGCTTACCTTTTCCTTCACAACCCCCTTGACATGGATATCAATTGAAAGGGTTTGATAAATAGAATACGATGATATACCTGACGTCATCATTCTAAATCCAATATGGCGGAAGCTCCAAGGCGGCGGCTTACCTTTTCTTCACAAATGCCTTCAAATGTGTATCAAATGAAAGGGTTTAACGAGTGGAATAGGATAAGCTACACAACGTCATTCTAAATCCAATATGGCAAACGCCCCAAAGTGGCGGCATATTGTTTTCTTCACAACCCCCTTGACATGGATATTAAATGAAGGGATAGAATAAGTTACATGATGTCATTCCAAATCCAATATGGCGAACGCCCCGAGGTGGCCATACCATGCCGCTAATGTACAACTACCCAATTCAAAGTGAGCACGTGCCGAGGACTGAATGGATAATGAGGGTAGCAAAAAATATCATGCCGCTAACGTAGCAACCTCGGGGCACAGGACACATTTCGTCGTATAGGAGCCTTACCCTTCTATGGAACCTCTGGGGGGTGGGCAGGGGGTACAGTCATTTATGGCGATTCTCGTGGGGACAAAATATAAAAACAAACAATACGAAACAAACAAATACAAAACAAAAGGAAACTGCAACAAGTGAAGAGGCGACGCCAGTGAGACTTAATGAACGTCGTAAACGTTTATATGAAGAAACACCTGAACAACGTGAAGCACTCTTGCAATCTATGCGTAATTATATTTCACAAATAAGAGCTGACGAAACACCAGAAGTTCGTCATATTCGATTGCAACAGGATCGTTAAAGCCTGCAAGCTCTCAATGCTGATATGGAAACATTTGAAGAGGCATTTAATACATTCTGCTATAGTACCTGTGAAATCTGCACAAAACGATGCTATCCAAATCAGATTTACACAGCTCGATTCAATGAATTTGCACAGTCATATCTACCGAGATTAGCAAATTCAGTGTAGTTTTCGGCCAATATGGCTTCTGTGGTCAAGCTGTGATCATGAAAGAATCGAAAGAATCATGTAAATGAAATGATGGCCTTTGAATAAATAGAAGCGGGCGGGAGACTATTGTTGAATTGATTCATTAGGAGCTGATACCAGATGTTGTCCTCCAATTCAAGGAGAGTTGCATTGATAATCCACTCAACATACCGGGTGTCCCATTTACAAAAAAAAAAAAATTGTCCCAGACAATGATTGATGCCTGTCTAAGGTACTTAACTATTGGATCTTTCAATATATAACCTAACCCTGACGAATGTAATAGAAGTATGGCAACTTTCGAAAGAGCTTTCTATACCAGATCACAAACACAAAGATCCGACACTAAAGCCACTATCGTACAGTGGGAAATAATGGGAGTTCCCCAACTAACTGATTTGGAATTCTCTCGTGGACTATTTATAATAGCTTGGAGGAACTCGAGCTCGAATCAATAGAGTCTCGGAGAATTTGGAGACACAGTATTGAAACATGGTACTGATAATAATTATGCACTGAAAACTTTGTACTAACAAAAGTATTGCAGTAACAAAATACTTCAGTATTCTCAGCTCTGATTGCAATAAATAAAAAAGTAGCAAAAATCTTAGAAATTAGATATGCAATATTCTGACAACAAAAGCTCTACGGGAAGTATTAAGCTTCCTTTAGATTTTATAGTGATACTTAGATGAGACCTGTTTTTCTTCTGTGTGGAATAATAATTAATAATTACGCAAATAAAAAAAAAACTGTTGAATCTTAAATACATCTTTCAAATAATTTCACAAAGATGAAGCATTATCAAGTTAAAAATTGTCGACTATTGACTATTAATACTTTTTTATTGCAATAAATTAAGCTTGCAATCGTAATAACGGCGTCATTTGTATTTTCTACTGGAAGATCTTATTAAATCATTATTTAATGGGATGTATAAATTTAATTTATACGATTTTGACCTTCTTAAAGATTTTCCGAGATACGAGTACAATAATAAAAACGACAAGGTAACTAGTTTTAATTTAATTGAACTTCAGTAAAAAGAGGAAATGGAAATGGAACTATAAGAGATTATTATTGTTTAAGGGGAGAAAATTTCAAAATTAGCTTTTGTAAAGTCCTTTAAGTGTCTTCTGAGTTTTAAGGCCAGTTTTCAGGCTAGTTCGAGGTATTGGGATATTACCTG
Organism: Dasypogon diadema; assembly: GCA_006980735.1. NCBI lineage: Eukaryota > Metazoa > Arthropoda > Insecta > Diptera > Asilidae > Dasypogon > Dasypogon diadema. The sequence goes on from QYTT01091251.1 coordinate 18,989, forward strand.
AGGATGATTTCCTCCACGATGATTCTATCCTTGAGATCACATCAATTAATCCAGTCGATGATTCTACTCCTATCGTATCTTTTTCCGCACGGTAGCTATAGTATACTGCTCGTGATAGATTCAAGAAAAGGAGCCTAAATCGACGGAAGATGGAAATGAGAAAAAATATACAAGTTTCCGTGTTTTGGAAGCACATATTTTTAGTTACTTGTATAAAATTTAGATAGAAAATGCTTAGATGCATTCAAGATTCCTTAGTGCAGATGACGATTTCATAACGGGAGTTAGATTTAAGTTAGTTTATAAGCATCTTGCATCTGTAAGATAAATTTAATCGCGTTTTCACAAAGGTCACTTACCTGCCCCAGTTTTCACCTCTAGTATCCCAAATAAATGTAAATAGGAATAGTACAGGAATCCACAAATTACTTCGCATACTACAAAATTCCCGAGTGTAAAGCAACAAGAATGGTCTGATTGTAACCCAGAGCATAGAACGAGACCTATAAGGGCCCTTAAAATTTCAAAATCAGGAAAATTCACGGAAGTATGAATAGGGGCCCTTTTTGCATGATACCAAAAAACAAAACAAGACTGGAAGACTGTGAAAGAAAAGAAAGGAGGAGAAGATTAAGGGAAAGTGATTGTGACTGAACGCAGATAAGGAAGATGCTGATGGGATTGGAGGTTTGACCAGGATTAGAACGGTGAGAAGACAGGAGTAAATTACTGTGAAGAGGAGTAAAGGAACAGGAGTTTAAGAAAAAATGAGTGTTTAACTTTTAATTTATTTTGAATGTTTCGTTTGTTAGTAAAATAATATTACGAAATAAACTCTTAAGGACGCACTGCAATGATGCATTTTGTCAAAAAATTCACAAATGAGTCGTTTTGATACAAAAATTTGTTTTATCCATTCAGGTAAGATTTTAAGTTTTCAATTAAATACTATTATCCAATTTATATATCTACAGCATTGGCCATGCTGTTCAGACATAAAAACACTCGGAGATTTTGGCCTAATTCTCGTAAGATTACAACTAGGAAATTAATTTGAAATCCTAGATACACAAAATCCATAGCACAAATTAACAAAGAAATTTGGTTTCAAATCAACCCTGATTAGCCAAAACTCACCCACGTAGAACAAATTTTAATCGAATATCATAATCAAAGATTTGCAAATTTCCTGCCGTATTATGAGACAAAATGACCAGAAAGCGATTGAAAAAAACTTCGATGTCTTCTGATAGAGATCTAATTGCAATACAAAATGGTAAAACCCGTTTTATTATTTCCTGTGATCGGTTCTCAAAGTCAGCAGAAGACCATAAAAGTTATTAAAAAAGTCTATGTTTCCTCTAGTTTTAAATTTCGATCGCGGAAAATTTTTTTAAGGTTTATTAACGCATTTGCAATGATTATGCTTAAAGTTTTCTTAGGTGGTTTGTCCAATACTTCCTTAAACCGTACGGAAAACGACATTTTCAAGAGAGGTATATAATGTAAGATATCTTGACGACAATTTGTATTAAAAATTTAATAATAATAATGGACTTCCGTTCTAACCCAGAAGACGCACTTCTCAACATGGTGCCAAGAAATGTTTTTCTATGTGCGAAAAAAGTGTAGTGGAATTAGACGCACATACCAACATGCTAAATATGAAGTTGTTATTAAGGCTATTATTAGATTGACATTTAGAAATGTTAGTAAATCCACTAAACTATTAACTGTTAAATACATACGGTTAATGGATTCATGCTTTCCGTAATTACTCATCGAGTAGTTGACATGTAACCTCTCAAACACCTTGACTTCGTTCTTAACTTATTGAATTTCCTGTGTCACCAAGGCACACCCTGGATTGTCTTTCCAGAATAGCTGTCTTCACAGGACAAGATTATTTTTCTATGAAGTTGGGCTAGTTCCATTATTAAAATACCCAATTAGAGCACTCTATCTAATAGTTTTTGAATTTGGTTTTCCTTCAATTGAATTTCTGGACCTTCTATGTTCAAAGCACTGGGTCTATGATCCAATAGTGAGACTTTTTCAAAAATGTGACAACTTTGATTATATATGGTCGGCTCTATGCCGAAAACTCAAACATTGAAATCGAGTTTACTGCTTGAATTCTTTTGCAACTGCGATGAGACATTCCTTATCTCGAAGTGTCGGAATGAAATAATTTCCACCATGACCACCGACATAAACAAATGAACCAGGCATCGTAGCATTACGTACTTGGTAGCAAAATGCATTGCACGCCATTCAAATGAAAAAGTTAAAATGTAGTGGCCTCTCGTTTCGTCTAATCACGATTTGATAAGAAGAAGACCAGAGAAAATGTGCGCATGTAAGATGGGGCATTGCGTGGTCCATAGGGAAATATCTATCAAGAAGAAGTATATAGTACGTTCATTGCCTATGAAAGACCTCCCAGGGGTAAAACTTTATTGTTATTTATATAATCCAATGTGGGATCTAATATTTCATATATGGTAACACTGAATCAATTTTACTTTTGTCTAATATCGCCTATATATAGGCAAAATTGAACAGAGTATTTTGTTTAAGAATGTGAAGTTGTACAGTTTTATTGGAAAATAATCAGAGTGTATTATCATATGACATCGGCAACAGATTTAATATATTACAGAAAAACGGAAAATTGCCAACTTAATAAGGCAGGATATATCCCTGAAAGACAAAATAAGTAAATTGTAAGAGAGTCAAATAAGAAATGTAAGGGAAATGTAAATTTTGACGTAACAGTAAGTCTCGGGTCTGATTGTTGATTTTATGTTGGAATATATTTCTGGCAAGTGGAGCAGGATTTAGATGCACATTTTATTAATTTGTTACTCTTCGTCAAAATGTACACTAATGTAATAAGAATTTAGTATCTGTCTATACATATATTTATTTTACATAATGTTGAAAAGATCGATAGAATATGCGATTTCAAGACGAAATACACAACTTGCAGGAGTTTTGTCTGCCGGTCTGTTGGTTTGCAAAAGGTTGCCACGAAAACGGTAGGTCCGCACTTAACGAAATTTTACTATGTTAGGAGCCTAGAAACAGCTTTCTGCGAGTGTTGTCATTAAGAAGTTGTAGCGGATGAAGTGTGCAGGCTGTGCGTGTATGTGAGGTAGGGAGATGTAACAAAAGCTAGCTTGAGCACACAAGTATAAGCACTACAAGGTTCGAAGTGTCGACCGCCAGTATCGATACCAAGTACTAGTATCGGTACCGGACCGTTAGCATCAATACTCAGTATCGAGTACTTTTTCGAAAACGCTTTCCGAGGCTCCCTTTTTGAAGATATATAGTTTTTCGAAAATATTTTGAATTACTTAACTAAAAGGAACTAAATGCCAAAGATGAATAGTTGGTCGAGAATTAAATACTCTGGAAATATGATGGTACATGGTAGGCAACAACTTAAACGGCATCAAATCCGGATATTGGAACTAAAACCATTATTTTTAGGGCGACCCGCAAGGAGGAGGAACTTTTGCAGCCTCTTGGGCCCAAGTCGGTTTCTTTCTTGTGTGATAATTGCTGTTGCTAATTTACCAGGAGAAACACCATCGCTTTTTGATTTCAAGGACGTACTTTCAGTTCACTACAGGGAGAGGGTTTTCTATAATATTACGATACTTTTGAGTCGTGAACTTTCGAGTTTTCACTAGAATCAAAACATTGGCTGGTGCTGGTATCCGATACTCGAGACCCAGATATAGGTATCGAGGCTCGAAGTATCGAAAGTATCGTTCGAATCCTAAGCACCACGCAACTCGAAAGATTCGTAGTTCTTCCACGTATCGCTATATCTGAAAATTTTGTCTGTCGTTTATATCCGTTATTTACTTTTGTCTTCTGTTGCTAATAATATTGGTGTCGTTGATTTGTGCGTTTGATTGGGTTGTGTAGTAATCTGCATTATAATACATATAAAAGACAAACTTCATTAACTGACATGTTAATACCCAAACTCAGCCACCGGTCCTAGAAAAGTGAAATTTCGATAATGAGTTCCCTTTATAATGCAAGCATCCACTAAGAAAGGGTTCATAAAAATTCCAGGATTCAGAATACTTCTGTAGATTAAATCATTCCATCCAGAATATCAAGATGTGAAACATGAATTTTGAAGAATATATTTCTTATAAAACGGAGGCACCCACATAGAGTTCTTACACTTTCTATCCATAAGGGGATGAAAAGAGTTAAACATATTTTTGCCCTAGCCAATTTTCTTATCTAATGCTTAAAGTAAGTGACGGGAACTATCCTGAATTGAATGGGAAGATTATTAATCCAATAGAACCAGAACCTAATAGTGGTGGCGCCAAAAACGCGCATGGGTACAAAGTAAAATTGAAGGAGTCTCACTGTCAAAGTAGTAAATTGTGCACATTTGTTTCTATTATGTAGTGGGATTTTTTTTCCGCGAATATTTTATGTGTATTTTGGTGTTACGGTTGTGCATTTTGGTGTTACTATGTTATTTTCAATTATGCTGAAGTCTACTGCGTTTTGTTTCCTGTGCAATCTAAGCATTGTCGAGACATTTCCTAATATTTGATTTTATGTTACCTTTTATATTCGTCCTTCCTTGTATATAGTGTTAATAGTTTGTAATAGTGTTCAGTTTATAAAGTCACAGAATAAAATGATGTACCAAAACATAGATTATTATTTTATGAATATCCGTGAACCCCACTCACCTTCCATCGCACAAAAGCACATTTAGTGCCATCTAAATGCGAGATTTTTTAATACAGGAGACTAACTGCAGACATGTCTTCAAGGCGTAAGCGGACATGGCATATGCGTTGGTCATAGGGTCATCTGCAAAGTGTCTACAAGACACAAAGAGTCTTTAATGAGTCTTCAAAGAATTTTTTTACTGGGTCGTTGCCCGAAACCAGTACGCCTGAAGTTGTCTGCGTTTTGCTGTTTATCTCATGAACGACTAGATGTCATTCATTTGACGGCCATTTTAAACTCGACCTAATATAGTACGTATCTTACACTTAACTTATAAATTATCTAAACTACAATTTTAATGGCGATACTCTAGCTTATTTACTCTTCCACTCACTACTACAGTTTCTAACTTTAATGCATTAAACTTTTGCTTTTACGCCTTCCACAAGGATAGGTTAATATAGCATCGTTTTAAATTTTTTCCTTTTCTGGGAATAAGTAAGCCAAAATCATGGATAATTCGAATCTAGGTATGTTACCAGAGGTCAACCCAGTCCAATAATATTGTTCCCGGTAATAGAGCCTGAAACGCTGGGTTGCAAAACGATGAAATATAATATAGCGTCTTTTACTTATCCTCTAACTTTGAAATTATTTTTCTGGCAATAATTTGTTTCGCTGCAATAAAATATGTTTTCAAGATTACTGCCCCTCGCCCTCACTACATCGAGGAGTAGGGGGTGGAATCGAGGTAAACTTTCATCCTAAACATTTTGATGGTTGTTTTATTAAAATCGGTTGAGCGGTTTGCAAAATATACCGGAAAATCCATTTTCACCACCAAATTTTCTAGGGCTGGAACATCTCCGGTGGAGACGTATAAAAACATACGGGTTCATTAAATTTCTAAGCTCTACAATATAAGTAAGTTTCATCGCGATCTGCAGCACATTCGCTTCGCAGTAGTTGTGAGTAAAAAAAAGAGCAATATTAGAGATAATTTTTTTTGCTATTTGTTCAAAAGGAAGGGGATGTAAGTTTTGTCCACTTTTTAACTTGGAGTGTCTTTCATTAAATGCAGTTAGAGTTTTAAAAATTCACGCTTTAGCGCGCGAGGTATAATATCTTATGTGTACTCAGTTCTGGCCATTATTGCCACCTTGAGGGGGTATTTCACCCGCCTAAACCCATTTTCAGTTCACTATGAACATATAAAAATTCCAAGAAAATTCATAATACCGTATTTTACACTGCACATATAACAAATTTGAAGAAGGTTACTATATGTTAATTTAGATACAATAATTAAATTTTAATCGAGTAATTCTTATTTAATTCCTACTGAAAGCAAGTTGCTGTCAAGGAAATTGCAAAAATAACTGGAGATTTCTAGAAATATGTTAAAGAACGTTTGTGACAGAACTTAAAGCAGTTACTAGATTTGAATAACTTATTGTCCGCTGAAATAGAAAACCATGGAAAAACTGGTTTACTCTTCAATGATGAACACACCTTAATTCAGTGCAATGGACTGTGAAAAGAATGCGTATAAAAGTGCAAATACTATTTCCTCAATTCACGAAAAGGTAATTAAAATTTTCTATAAAACTAGTAACACTAAAAGCAGTATCAATGATCCGATTATGCTCTAGCTAAATGATGAGTATGCAAATGTCCAGCGAACATATCTTGATCTCAAGGTGAACAAAATGTGAAAATCTTGAAAGATTTTACTATATGCGTGTAGAAGTTATGCTGCATTTTTATTTCCTTAATATACTATTTTTGTTTATTAAAATTATGACAGTAAAATTAGTTGCGGTATCTTTCAAGATCTCACAAACATTCCAAGAAAACGCACCGTGTGAAACTACTGGCAAATCTTGATCTTGCATCAGTACCTTATCCGCTGCTCAAGCACATAAATCCAAACTATTTGAAATTCAAGCTTAGACCCGTATTTCATTTCTTAACTACTGTTCAGGGTACCTGGTAAGTCAGTTAATTAAATTCTGCTCTGAGAGGTAATAAGGGTAATAAATTGCCAGTCTATCTGCAGTGGGTCATTGCAAGTTAAGGTTCACCTCGCAACAAACGGATATCATCCAAATTGTTTGCCTCTAGCAATATACCGGTGTGCCATCTAAAACAAGCGTGATCTTACTTAGAAAGTAGTTAGATCCAAAAACAGACTTAATCCGTTGAGGCAAAATTGCCAGAAGAAGACATCGGTAAAGTGAAGATTAATAGCAATGGGGCTCTTCTTCGTGTAGTGACCTTTACACGCCGTAAATGTCTCGAGCCAAATCCCATGTTATTCTCTTAAAGCGAAAAAGAAATGACCGAAACGCCTTTCTAGAGCTCATTACCTCATCATCGGATGGCATTTCAATGTCAAGTGGTCTGCCTCCCCTGCCTAGATACCTAATCAATATCATTCGCCTTCTCTGAAGGTATCACAAGCTCACGATGTTATGATTTTAAGAAGAGCCCAAATGAAGTGACTTAAGTCGTCACCTTGCGCGCATTCTCTGCATTCGGCACTCCCTCATATCCGCCAGTCCCACAGTTGAGGACGGAACTTATCTCGGGTTAAAAGGGGTCAATAAGTGAACACCTAGTTCTTTTGATTTTTATTTTATGTGTTTTAATACTATGTTCACTGTTCAACAAATAAAGGTAAAAAATAAAACTGGACTCCAAAGCTATCACTTGGTTCTTTTATCTTAGTATTTGGCAGATTTAGCTACGAACTCAACTGCATGCTCCAGACCTTCTGGAAGGTGGGTACCCTGCAAAAGAAAGTTAAGAGAACACAAGGAACGACATCAGAATTTTATCGAGATACTACCTTCGGAACGAATCCATTCTCATCAGCTGTGTAATCTACACGATACTTTTTCCCGTCATCACCTTCGTACTCATAGAATCCAGAGGTTCTTACACCTTGATCTTGTCCACCAGTATTTTCCAACCGGCCAACTTCCTCTCCAATGATTTTGTTTTCAGTTTCATATGCATAGCTGTAGCTGACGGGATCAATATCTTTGTCCAAGCGTAAAATTCTCCAACCTCCCTCATTTCCATAAGTGCGGAATCTGCTGGCAGCAGAGAACTGAGGTCCGTAGTTCTTGTTGCTGCTGCTACCAGGATTTCCAGCTGGGTTAAATTTTGTGATTGGTTTTAATGTAGTCGCTATTTTGGGGCGGGTAACATATGGGGTAGGGGTTGTTGGACCGAAATTCCCGGCAAGATTCTTGAAAGCATTTCCCGTTAAGGTTTTGAATCCTGCACCACTTCCACCACTGGGACCGTCTATATGTTGATATCTCCCATTATCACCAGTGTAATATCCTCCCCGATCTCCCTTGTCACCATATCCACCGTTGTACGGTTGATCCATATGGATATATTTGCCACTATCGTCAGGAATGTAGCGTCCATCGTTTGCATCATTCCTGTTATATAATTCGGGACGATACCGTCCATCATCACTACTTCTATATCGATCTCCACCTTCACTCTGGTACTGGTTGTAAGTGGGCCTGGTTGGTCTTACACCCCCAAATCTGTGCACATTTTGAAATTGACCCAGCGCTAATCCACTGAGAGCAACCACTAAAATCTAAAACAATCATTCAATCACTATTTCACCAAAATTCACTATTTCTTTTCGATATTACCAAAATCACTTTCATTTTCCTTCGTTCACACTAAATCTTCTCTAAGCCAGGCACTGAACACAAATGCGCTCGCTGCATAGATTTTCTCACATATTTATACCGATGGATTGGAGTTTTCGAATTTTCTGAGATGACCTAGTAAACGCATATTCAAAGTTGTCACTCCGAAGCCCACAAGAATAGTTATGGATGAGATTCACACGATAATGACAACAAATTGCAAGTTGTGATAATTAGAAAATTGCGTATGTATATCGAAGCACAGTACATATCAGCAGCCCTTCCTTTATGGCGTCATTTGGCAAAGAATGATTTCACTAACCTGGATTAGTTTTAATGCCTTGTTTGTGAGAGGTGTGCTGATGTTTCGTTAAAATTAGAATGGATGCTTCTACTGATTTTGAGTTCTCTAATACTGGGGCCGTGCTTTGGATACTTCATATTCATTTGGTCTTTAAAACTGAGCAACTATATGTAAATATTTTTTGTGAGGATCACAACTGAAAAGTCATGGCCAGTAATTATTAGCAACCATAAAGAGAAGTAAGCATTCAGTTCACTTGCTCACTTCAGGTAAAATTCCTGGACTTCTGCCTAGGTGAATCACAATGCAGGCATTGTTTTAGGTGTAGATGCTATATAATAAATTTTCGGATTTAATCTTCAGATCAAAAACCAGTTTTTAAGTGTGTAAGCATTTAAAAGCATATCTAAAACGTTAAGACGAGAATATTTCGCCCTTATTTCTTCCCGAACCTGATCAACTCAGAAATAATGACCGGGGAGTTTTCTAAAATACAGGAGATTCAGGAAATATGCATGGCTGAGCAGAATTGATAATAATATATAATACTATTATAAATTTTTCGGAGAACTTAAATTGGAAGAAAATATGCGGTAGTGAGGATCGTTTTCAGAGTAAAAATTTCTACGGTTCAGAGTGTGTGAGGTACGCGGTTGCTTATTACTAAAATTTCACCTTTGTAGAAGCTATAAAGCTCCATGTAACTGAAATTATGCGCCCTTGTAGAAGCTAAGCTGGCATATTTTGGGCCTGGGCCAGCAAATTGCTGTACAATTGTGCAGGATCATATAATATGGCTAGCGGCGGACCCAATAGCAGAGCCAACATCAGAACCAATACAGCCTCAAAAGGAACCTTGCTAAAGGAAGGAAAATTTTAATAGGAAACCTATACCTCCGGCGGTAGCTAAATTTTGCTCTGAGGCTCGCTCCTCTGCGCATTATTCTTCGAAAGCCAAATAATTGATCGCATTTCAGCATCATCGACGTTCCATGGGATCATATAGCCTCCGTTTCATCATTAATGCAGTCATTTTATAGCGAGCCTCATCTGGTCTCAATAATATTCGGGACTTGATAACATGTATTTTCGGAATGTATAATGCTCGGGTATATGTGTCCGAAAATAGGAACAATTAGGCACCATATTAGAATAAAATTAGCGAAACTAGAAGTAAATGGGCAAAAACTATCGGCAACCTCAGACGAACTAGAAAGAAGCAAAAAATGAATAGAAAGAAGGGTGGTATTCTTTTCTGTTGACGCGATTGAGAACAGGAAGGCTGGGAAGCAAGGAAAATTAATTACAAGTTTGTCTGAGAAGGATCAAAAAGCCTTTGTTGCTGAAACGATTTCTATGAAAAAAGTGGTGGAAGATTTGAGATAGGTTGGATATTTACCTACAATAATAGCTAGTTCCTCTTCTAGCTCAGAAGGTGCACTTCTCGACAGAATACTGAGATTCAACATTTTTAGTAAAAACAACTTGTTTGGATTGTACAATTTTATTATATCTTTTTTACAAATTTTGTGACGCGTTTCGCCTTAATTAGGGCATTTTCAAACAAACGACCTACAGGTCTACAACAAATTCTACCAAGTGCCAATGAAAAAATCGATTTGTACTGAGAAACATTCGATTACCCAGAGATAAGGCTGTATATACACCAGTAAAGTGGAGAGAAAAAAAGGTGATCTTTCTACAGAACCCAGTTGTGTAATCCCTTTTCTCGGGTGAAATCCCTTAGGCCGGTCAGTCTTACATCTTTTCTGTTGCAAACAATGGAGAGGATGTTCATTAACTACCTGGAGTGCACTACACTGAAGGTGTATCCATTAAATACCACGTATGCATGCAGGATTGAAAGATTTTTTTTTAATGTATTGCCTAAGCTCAGGGGACAATCCTAATATCCTATGATGCACACAGCACAGCTTGGGCAGAAGGATATTAGGGAAAGGGAAATTGGGAAATTTTAACCTGACAAAATGTTACAAGTGAGTCACAATTTTTGGTATGAAATTATTACTGTACTAATATCAGTAGAATTCCCGCAACCACTGATACCCAAATAAATTGCGGTGTCCTGTGCGGGATTCGAACGCACGCCAACAGGGGAGAAAATTTGTATACGTGCGCCTCAGCACGCTCGACCACCGGCGTGGGTGGTCTTGAGATTGAGTTGAAATTTTAACCCGCGTATTTGTGAAAAGAAGGTTAAAACAGGATCGAAATCACAGTTCATAAGAACTCGAAATTGAGTGCCATTTGGTAAGACGAACTTAAGCATGAGAAACCGGCTGTCAAATATATAATATTTAGGTGGACTATTCATATAAAATTAATTTTAAGAAAATTTCCGAATATACCTACTGGAGGAAAACCCAAAAAAATAGAAAACATTTTCGAGAAAAATCGGAAACTATTAGTAACATAAACTGGGTACGACTGGCCTACCCACACTTCCAACTTCTCATTTGATCATTTTGTCTTGTTTTTGAAAACAAAAAAACTGCCAAATCAAATTTTTTGCAAACATTCTCAGGTGTTTGTTATGCAATTATGCGTCGAATGAAATTGGTCCGGAGTCAATATCACTATTTGTTCTCGAGATATTCGAGACGAAAAAACGTTCACGAACGTACGAACGTACGTACATACGCACACACAAACATCTCCTTAAAAACGATGGATCGGACCCTAGGGACCTCGAAACGTGGAGATATTTCGAAATTTCCAATTAAAGAAATTGGAGCCATTACAATAACTTCCAAATGGGAAGTTAAAAATCGAACCGATTTGAACCGATTGCAAAAAGATGCCAACCTTCACCAAACATGGTGGCGATTTCTCAATCGAAATTTTGAGTTCGTCGACTCTAACTAACTAACAACCAAAGGTTCGGCACATGATTTAACCACCGCCAAAGGTACTCCATGAAGACCCGCAGTGAAATCAAAGGCAGGTTTGCCGATGGTAGTCAATGTGCGTAAAATTATTAAAATCTAGTTCAAAGTCGGAAGGACGAAACGCTCATTCGAAGAATATGGCAAACGAATTGCAGATCTTATATGTGTGACTGCTGGAAAGCCCATCCAAAAACATAGTTGTAGGATAATTATAAACTTTTCTCTTAATATTGAAAAATTTATAAAAGGTAGGTCGATCACCATAATATATTAGTTTGTCATGAATATTGAGAATATACTCCTCATAGAGAGCTTTAAACTCATTGTGGCACACAGAAAACTTTTGATGGTCAAAATGGTCTCTAGTTCTGAGAAAAGCCTTCCAAAGTGTATTCTTCCTGTTCTTAATGGTTCTCAGCTCAGGTGACGCAGAATATTTTCTAGTTAGTCTGTTAGGAGGCTCGAAGAGCTATCAAAAATGGATCGCAGAACTTTCCGCTCTAAGACCACTATTGCCCTGTTTTGCTTGAATATGTTGAAAAAAGGATCTTTTATATCGAACTTATTGGAAAGAGGTCAGATCGCTGTAAATATTTAATAACCTATTAATCAATTTTGTAAGGAAATTAGTAATTTTTGCCTGCTTTACTTCAAATATATATTATAGACGACATTGTTTTCCATCTAAGCTATCTGTATCGAAAATTAATTCAAACCTTAAATGCAGTAGGAGGTAAGTGACTGATTTTCTAGAAATACTCGTTTGATAAAGGCGTTCCTGGTC